>QLTV01003675.1:3069539-3079611 GCA_003457575.1 Thermophis baileyi | reverse complement strand
ATGCAGCCTTAGTGAATAGTTTGACAGTGGTGAGGGGATTATTGGTTTAGCAGAGTGATGGCGTTTGGGGAAAAATGTTCTTGTGTCTAGTTGTCTTGGTGTGCAGTGCTCTATAGCATCGTTTTGAGGGTAGGAGTTGAAACAATTTATGTCCAGGATGCGAGGGGTCAGTAAATATTTTCACGGCCCTCTTTTTGACTTGTGCAGTGTACAGGTCCTCAATGGAAGGCAGGTTGGTAGCAATTGTTTTTTCTGCAGTTCAGGTCAGAGGTGGGGAACTATGGTCCCTTTATGACTTGTGGACTTCAACTCCCAGAATTCCTGAGCCAGACATGCTCTGGTCTAGAGGATGAAAATATCACCAGTGAATTTCAAGTAAAAAAGACAGTTCAGGTATGGGTTTGAGAAAACATTCTAGGACAGCCATGAAGATATTGTCATCTTTATTGAATCATAGGTGTGCCCATGGCTTTTGCCACTGATTTGGTATATGTTAGTGCCAAAGGTGAAATAGTTATTGGGTGAGTTCAAAGTCAGATAGTCTAGTGGAAAGACATGCTGTGCTAGCATCAGTGATGATGATTCTGGTGCCTTGTGTCCATGTTTGTTGGAGAAATTGGTGTGTAGTTTCTGGGAGTTAAAATGTTGTCACGAGATTGCCCATGGAACTCAATCTTCCAAGGAAGTCTTTGGTGTAGCTGGGAGTATTGATGACATATTGTCTGAGTACAGAGCCGAGACATGGCATTCTCTACCTTCTACTTCTCGTGCTTAAGAAGCAGCATGAGAAGTAGAATAGAAAGCATTCTACTTCCCCCTTCTGTTTCGCACTTGGGAGATCACAGGCTTCCTATGTTTGGGAGTTATCAAATACTTAATTTTCTTGAGAACATCTTGTGAAAAAGTTAAAAGAGGTCAAGTTTAAAGTAAGTCCTGAGACAATGAATATGGATTAATCTGACATTACACAGTTGATCACCCTGCTAAAATCCAGGGCTTTACGTCACCCAGAAAAGCGTAGGAGGGAAAATGTTGGCAGCAATTTCCTTCACATGACATTGTATCACAAAATGTGTAGGGAGGTATAGCTTACAAACTGCTGCTGAGATACCAGTCATAAGGAGGCCTGTTAAAGTACCTTGAGAAAGCATGATATAAAAAAGGTGGACAGTAATAAGTATATATTTCAAAAAACAACTAAATGTATTTCCAACTAGAAAAATCATAACAATAAAGAATAATGTTGACAGTTTGGTGTAATGGTTATAGGCATCTAGCTAAATATCAGGAAACTACAAGTTATTTTCCTACTTAGGCACAAAGCCAGTTGGGCAACTTTGGGTCAGTCCTCTTTCATCCCCAAGAAGGAGGAAGGGCAAACCACTTCTAAAAATCTTGCTAAGAAAACTACAAAAACTAGTTTTAAAAAATGCATCTATGAACCTATAAATACTTTCTTCAGATACTTTTCTTTCACAACATACATTAACTTTCTCTTTGCTTAGTTTCTTGCTCTTGTTAGACACACAGAGATACATAGTAGTTTGGCTTTTTTACTACCAAGTCATGGCAGCTTCACTACCTCATGACTCATGAGAAAAAGAATTGAAAACAGAATCTGACTACAGAAAACCAAATGTTGGCAAAGAGATACAGGAAAAAAAAATGGCTCTTTTCTGTCATCCAGTGCCTGTCCAGATTTTTGGAGATATGGTAGCCCTACACAAGAGGAACCAAAAAAGAATAGACTATAAGGGTTGTTCTCCAGAAGGCACCGGTGACTGGAGGACATCTCTGAATGTCTGGCCACCTTACCAGTCAGAATGACTGAAAAGAAAACAACAATGAACGACTTATGTGTGGAAATAAGAAGCAGTGTATATTTGTGTGGGTCTGTGTAGGTCTTCCCATTACAAAATTGAAATCTGATCTTGCCATTATCATAATAGTTTTTAATACTCCCTAAGGGCAATTCTGCATTTTCTACTTGGCCCTTCACCACTGCCTGAATGCAGAGATAGATAATGCCATTTTCCTTCCATTCCTAACTCGTTGCAAATGCACTCACACTCAGGTTTACCAGTTTTGATTCCAAATTCTTTTTTGACCTGAGTCATCTTAAGCCCTTCAGAGTGGCTAATTTCCAGCACTTCATTCTGTCCAGAGGTGGGTTCTACTTCCCTTCCCTTCCCTACCGGTTCTGATCGCGACGGAAGTGCGCGTTTTGGCAAATTGGCCATGGTGAGTTGTCCCGCAGAGAGTTGTCCATGGTGAGTTGTCCCATTCCGTAGTAAGTCTGGGGGCCTCAGAGAACCCCCACATCAGCATCAGGCAAGAGAGCTGGTCAGTCCGTTGCTCTCACGGGCAGCCAGGTCAGCTTCTGTTTTCCTTGGTTCCATTTCTTCTGCAGTGGTGTCAGTACAGGTTTAATCAATCCCTAGCTGTTAGCACTGTAGGCCAAAACCCGAGAAAGAGCCATCCACCAGAGCTATGAATGGAAGTAAATCCTGATTTAGTTGGTCTCTTCGTTTTGATTTATTGGCAGATGCCTCTAAGGGTAGACACCTTGTTAAATTCTGAGCCAACGCTTCACTGACCAGCTGTTCCTATTATGCTCAGAGAGTGCTGCAATGCAGAGTCAATTTTCTTTCACTTTGTATGATTCTTGCAGGTCCTTTCCCCTGCTTTGAACAGTCCCAGTATGGCCTCTCTCACACACCCTGGGGGCAGTCATGTTCACATGAATAACACATCAACCTGCATTCCCTTTCTTTCTGCTTCTTGGGTTTTGTATGCAACCAATCAACACAATCTCTAATAAGCTTCCTGTTGAGAGATGGAGCAGCATCGTTTTCTAATTTAAGCATTTCGGTGAGTTATTAAAGGCTGTTGACGATCTAGTCAGTTATTATTCAGATGAGTGTTAGGGAAAAAAACTTCTAAAAAGTGCTGCTATTTAGCATGTGTTAGTTTAGAAATCAAGATTTGTTATTGTGGTTTCGAGTCACAGAGGACTGAGGCTTGTATTTAAAATTCAGAAGAAGAGGATTTTTTTTTTAAAAAAGGAATCTGCTTAAGTCCTAGTAAATAATGCTGGATTTGTTAGATGTAAGAAATGATAGCAGAGGTGGGTTCCTAACGGTTCTAACCGGTTCTTTAGAACCGTTAGCAACTCGGCGATGACATCACGGAGCTGGTTCCGTCAGTGTCTCCGTGGGTGCCGCCATCTTGGATTTTCAATTTTTGCTTCTGCACATGCACAGAAGCTATTTTTTGATTGCTGTGCGCGCGCATCGCACAACCCTGAGCGAACCGGCAGCAAAAGGATCCAGAACCCACCCCTGAATGATAGGGTCTGTTTCAAGTTTGCTTCTGCCTTCCTAGTCATAGGGATTCAGTCTCAGGCCACTGGTCTCTCATATGTGGGCACTTCAAATAATTATTCTGCCAGATTAGGTAACTATTTAGTTTTGCTCCTTTCTTATAAAACCCAAAGGACAACCGGGGTTGAACATCCACTGATGCTGTTGACCTCAATTGACAGAGCCCTAAACTGCAATTTGAAAACCACAATAATTGGATTTGTTCAGCTGCTAAGTCCAAAACAAACCACATCATGGCTTAGCACAATGTGTGAACCCATCCCTATTTAATTTAATTTGGCTTTATTATTTATTATTACATTTGAATTCTACATTTCAGTTTATATAAACAGATTATAGATTATACTTTATTTGCAGCCTAAAAACAAGGATTTTTTCTTTCTTTCTTGTTCTGAACAGTGTCAACGTTGAGCCAAGCAAACTGACTTTTTAAAACTCTTTAAATCTCCAAATGCTGCAAATTGGTTTTAAAGTTCTAAGTAGTTTTCCAATCTTATACTTTTCATTTCAACTTCTAAAGTGGTGTACCCATTCATCCACTGATACTATTAATCAGGAAGCTTTTAAGAAATGCAGGCTAGCCTTCTCACTCACCATGCACTGATGCCTATTTGGGTAATGAAACGTCTGCAAGAAAACAACCAAGCTCAGAGGGCATCAGGGAGTCTACAGTTCAGTCCTGAGCTTCAGATATTCTCTTCCAAGGGAGCCTATTCTCTCTCCCCAGGGTTTTTTTTATATATATATAAGCTGCTCTATATTAGAATTTGCCTTCCATGTCTCATAGGTAAATCAAGGTTTAGAGAGAAAGATGAGAGAGCAAGTTCAGTCTTTTTGCAGCAGCCAAATCTCTTGAAATGCTCTGCTGAGATATGAAGGTTATCTTCATCTCCACAGGCTGAGCTGCTGCTAATGCCATTACCTGAAAAGCCTGGAGATGGGGAAAAAAAGGTGTTTCAGCTCTACGCTGCTGAAGAATCTTGCTGATTTCATTTAGTGTATAGCATGGATGCCCTGCGTCCCTAAGCTTAAGATAACACACACATTTGCAAAGGCGAAACCAGCTTCCCTTAAGAGTCCTTCTCATCATCCAATGGCTCTTATCTTGCAAAACTACCATTTCTACCACATGTTCATCTCCAGCAACTTGATTGTTGACTTGTTTTGCTTTTTCCAAATGACAGCTCTTGCATAGCTCTTGTTCCTGCTCCTCTTCTCGAATCCTCAAACCTCTAAAAATGCACAAACACATTTCTGCTCTTCCCAATGCCACTTCCTGGGGTGTCTCTCACCGTTTCTTCATTGGCCTTTCTCAGACACCAGCACCACTTCCTCCTTGCAGGGGTTTATTTCCTGGAGTTAGAAAGGAGGGAATCTCAGGTCAGCACTTCTAGCAGACTTCGTGCCTTAGACTGTACCATCAGTATGTTGGGCCTATTATCAAGCCTGTCAATCCAGCATCCATAACATAAGAGTGTCCAAAAGAACTAGACAGAATATTGTCAGCTCATTTCATGGTCTGAAAGCAATAAACTTTGGAGTCAACTAGGTTGGCTGGGCAGTGTGATTAGATTTTCCCTTTGGGTAACAATATGAAATATGTCTAGCCTCATCTTTGCTTTGTTTCACTTTGTGAAGCCAATCTGTATTTGTTCTTTTGTCTACATGCAGTTCCTGTATCTTGATCTTGTATCTGACTTCTGTCTGCTAGGCTCATTGTTTTATGTCAGATCCAGATTGCATTAAGAATTCTGATGCCTGGCTGGATTCTGGTGAAGTAGAATGCAAAGGGGGAATGGAACTGGGATGAGAGTCTTGGTGGTGATGGAGAGTAACTTTTTTGACAGGACAGAGTCCACTGGGGTAGGAAGAAGAGGCCAGTAGATGGTTGACTAAGGTATACAGATACAAGCAAATAATGAAAAATGTTTGAATATATGGAGCGAAGAGAAGCCAATGTTTAAGGCTTCCAATTAAAAAGTGACAGGTTGAGAGTGCTTTTCTATTACCAACGCTATTAATTAGCAGCCCTAATTTAAACCTATATGTTACCTGCTGATTTGAACCCGCTTTACCTGGCTCAAAATGCAGTGTTGAGGGTTGTTCTGACTGACCCTTGGTATTACACCTGTTGCATTGGGTGCCAATAAGCCTCCAGGTGAAATGTAAGGTGCTCATCTATAAAACTCTTCATAGCACGGGGCTGAGTCATTTGTGGGACCACATTTCCTAGATCAGATCTGGCAGAAGAAGCATGTTATGGGTCTTGTCAGTGACCTGCCATCTTGAAGGACTCAGGAAGTGAGACTTTTATGTTGTTACTCCTCCTCTTTGAAACATCTCCTCTGGAAATCAGATTGGTCCATGGGGGGGTCTAGCTGTCAGAACCTGCCTATAAGATAATTGTTTAATTGATTTTTCACCTTGGCTGTCAGTTATGTATTTTTTGTTGTTGTTGCTTTGTTGTAGCCACAGTGAGATGGGTGGCCATATCCACCACATGCATACAGGCATAAATAGTCCTCATAATTCCATTTAGCCCTGTAATGTAATAGGATCTTTAATTTGGAGATACTTAGAACATTTCTAAGTTGAATTTCTCAGGATCAATTATATTCTACACATTATATACTCATGTTCTGTCTAACATCTCATTGACTTCTATGGGGGAAAATGCTGGACCAGATAGGCCTTTAATTTGGTTCTAACAGTATTTTTTATGCCATTGTAACACAATAGGAGTTGTGTGGCTCTGCATTCCATCAAATCAATCTTACCGTAATGTATAATTGTGGACCGTCATACAGTTAAACCATAAAAATAACAGGAGTCGGTAGACTCCATTCTTAAAAATGGAGATCTACTGATATGGGACTTTTCTATGCCTGAAAATGCCATATCCTCTATGTTTAATGTATTCATTAATGCCCCCCCAAATGGGGATTAAGCAGTTAACTACACCGATTGTTTTAGCTACCATACAATCACTGTGCTGAACTATTTAGTTTAATAATGCCAGTGAAGGCAGAGAAAAACCATATGTATGGGAACAAAAGAAACAGGGGGAATAATAACCCTCCAAGTGGCTATGCAGGGTGAAATTGTTTGAATGTAATAATTACAATTCTGAAATACTATAATTTTGTATTGTGCAGGAGAAGTTAATGGAGAAAGTATAATCCCTCCCAATTTTTTTTTTGATGATTATCTTAAAAAATGGGGAATTGTTTCTGAATGTAGCCATAGAGTACATGAGAAGCAAGAACCCTGCTTGCATGCAGTCCATTTTGCTGATCAACTGGTTATCAGAAGAAAAAAAAAGATGCTGGAATATACCTGATCATTTATCCCAGGGATAGGTACATCACAGCCTATACGTGTCCACCCAGCATTTTGTCTACAGGACTCTGAAACGTAGCTCTGAATGGTTTGGACTGCTATTGCTGATATTTTACTAGTTGGAAGGAAAATGTTGAATGGGATGCTTGAAATCTTCAGAGATTTCAACCAATTTCATTCTTTACAGACCTTGAACTCTGTGATGAAATGGGATGACAATGTACTAAAGAAAATAAAGATTTACTTGGGCAGAAAGCTTAGAGAAAAAGATGGAGAGGGGTTAAGAGAACAGAGAACCAGTTGAAAACTGGAGAAAAGGTAAACACACACACACACACACACACACACATATGGAAAAAAAGTAACCAACATAAAGAAAAGGCAAACTCTCATGACAATAATTTCGCTGTAATGCTGGTTTTCCCAATTTTGGAGGGAAGAGTTTAAAGGCAGAGTGGCTAGCATAAACTTCTGCATTGTTTAAAGTCCACAATTTACCTCTTAGCTACCTCAAAACAAACCAAATTCCAACCCAAAAGTAATAGCAGTAACTGTAGTTTTGACCCACCTACTTTGATAATGCTGTGACATCACTAGCCACACTCTTGTGATTTTGAGGCAGGGCACATCCTCCCAAGCCAAAACAGTTAGTCCATCTGTCACCTCACCCAACCTATTGGATCCTCTTCAAATATTCATTAAATTCCAAATATGGAGGGATATATTGGTACCACCTGCTCAGTTTTCAACTCCCCCCCCCCCGCAATAAGAAGTGTTTTGATATTATGGCTAGAAGTTCTATAGAACTAGGCTTCCCAGCTACTGCATGAAAGACTGTAACTGCATATGTGGGAACACACTTGCAGTTCTTTTGACTTTCCCACTCAATACAGGAAGAGAGATGAATTAAAGGTGTGGACAAGTGCATAGAAGATACGTGTCCTTGATGGATTCATCAGTTGCTCCTTTGATAGATCAGAATTGAAAGGGAATCTCTTATATCCTGTGCCAAGTACTCCACAGTTCTCGGTCCGCAGCTACGGTCTCCCCATCCTTCCATTGATGTTGTTCAGATCTTCCTGAAATGTTTGGTGCCAGGTTTTCTTTGGCCTTCCTCTTTTTCTCCAACCATCTGGTGGCATCTAATCGATTGTGGTCTTTGCTGGACATAGCTCACTCATGCAGAGCACATGTCCAGCAAAGCACATTCTTCGTTCTGCCACTATCTCAGAGAGTCTTTGAGAATTACTTCTTTGGAGAATGGGAGTATACTCTACAATGTTCTGGGAATAAACACACCAGTGTTACCTAGCATATTAGATATCTGGTCTTTTTCATTGTTCTTCAAATCATAGCAATGGGATGTGGGGTGCTGCTGCCTCTTCTGAATCCGGCATATTCACCTGGCATTCTTTTTCCATGCATTGGATGGTGCTGTTTGGATTGCAAATCCCTAAGCACTTTTTTTTCTAGAGGTAATAAATTCATTCTCTGGAAAAAAAAAGAAACAGAAAAGTATTTTGCTACTGTATAGCAGGCATCTGGATTTTTTTTTTTACAGCTATAATTTGATAGCCGTATTATTTTATCAGAGCACTGCAGAATGGCAGCACACAGGAGCATGGAGGGCTCTACCCTGAAATGAAATGTAAGAACCAGCCCTTTACCCACTTACAAAAGAAAATCTGGTAAGAGCTTTCTTTTAAAAAAAATCATCCCTGCCTTTTCCATTCTGCTCACACCAATTGGAAACAAGAAGTATCACTGATATATTTCCTGCAGCATTCCATACATAAAAAAAATCATTTGTGATTAGAACAAATTGGACTTAAAGACTGAAAAGAGCTGTCATTATTCTATCTTTTTTTCCCACAGGTAAATCAACATTGGATCTGGTATATGAAGCCATTCACCTGCACCTGTAGCATATTACTAAGCTGGTTTGTGAAGTTGTCCCCACAGGACTTTAACACTTGTTAAATATAGGTAAAAGAAGCTGCAGGTGTATAGCAGGGGTGGGTTCCTCCCGGTTCGGACCGGTTCGCCTGAACCGGTAGCGACCTGCTGGTGATGTCACGATGATGTCACCGAACCAGATTGGTTGATGCCGGTCCGTGGGGGCCGCCATCTTTTTTTAATTTTTTTAAAATTTTTTTTTAATTTTTAAATTTTTTTTTAAAAAAAATTATTTTCCTTCTGAGCATGCGCAGAAGCCGACTTCTGGCACTGTGCATGTGGTCACTATCTTTTTTTCGGCTTTGTTTTTTTTGGGGGGGGGATTTTTTGTTACTGCGCATACGCGCGTGAGCGAAGCTCGCGCGCGCCCATGAGGCGCGCCCACGCGGCGCGGGAGGGAGCGAACCAGCAGCAAGGTAAGGTGTATAGGGTTGGTCCCAAATGTATGTGTGAATACATAGATAAGCTTTTGCTGCCTGAGGCATTGGATAACATTTTTCAAGGCCATTTTTTCTTGTTTCCTCCTTCAATAAAAAAAAATCAACCATAATAAATAACAATTTGTACCCCTGTTCCAAATATTCAAGATTGGCTTTCAGAACTGGATATAGGCTCCCACTGCTTAATGGAAGAGAACCTGCACTTTGACAGAGTCCGCAGATAGCATTCCCGATAGCATGCTGAGATATTTATAAACCGCTGTCTATCAAATATTTGATGGGCAAAGGTGCGCTTGGATGATTCAAGTGCAAAGGCATTAGTTCTCTCCCCCATGGGAGCGAAACTTTTTACTTAAACACATCTATCATCTGCTCCTGTGGTTTTTTTCCCCTCTGAATATTGATTATTACTGTTGCTTCCCCCCACCCCCAGGCCTTGATCTCCCCCCAGGCATCAATCCCCCTCGAGAGCAGATCTGTGAAACCGATCTGCTGTTTAATGGACACTTCAGGTGGTGTCTGGAATCCCCTTTCAGCCGAGGAATATGTTGCAATTAGAAGGCCTTGGTGTCTCTCTAATAGCTTTTTCCGGTATGTCCTGCTGGCTGGCTATACTCCAATAATTCAGCCTAAGAGTACCTGGGGAGATGCCTACAGCTACCAAAAAAAGAAAGAAAGAGAGAGACAGAGACAGAGACAGACAGAGACAGAGACAGAGACACACACAGAGAGAGAGAGAGAGAGAGAGAGAGAGAGAGAGAGAGAGAGAGAGAGAGAGAAGAAAGGAGAGAAAGGAAATAAAAGAAAGAAAAAGAAAGAAAGAGAGAGACAGAGACAGAGACAGACAGAGACACACACACACAGAGAGAGAGAGAGACAGAGAGAGAGAGACAGAGAGAGAGACAGAGACAGAGACAGAGACAGAGACAGAGACAGAGAGACAGAGACAGAGAC
>QLTV01003675.1:3048981-3061022 GCA_003457575.1 Thermophis baileyi | reverse complement strand
AGGGGGGGGGGGGGGGGGGCGGGAAGTGATGTTCCTCAGTCCTCCAAGGGGGGGAGGGGGGGGGCCGGAAGTGACGTCATGCACAGTCCTCCAAAGGGGGGAGGGGTGGGCCGGAAGTGACGTCATGCACAGTCCTCCAAGGGAGGGGGGAGCGGAAGTGATGTCACAAAAGGGGCGGGGCTAAACCACCTAGTAAAAACGGTATGTACTTCTTACTACTCCTGTCTTCCAAGATGACAAGCAAATTAAAAAAAAAATGTTACGAGAGGACATCATGCTCAGATTTAAGAAAGCACATCTGGTTCCACATGCCATAGTCAAAAAACTGAAGTGGGTGGAAAGTGAGGGAATTCTCTCAGAAGTTGCGTGGAACTACAGCTGTGATTCCAGTAACTAAAATACATCCAGAAGAGGCTTATTTACATATGGAAATAGAAGCTGTCTCTCCCCATAGAGACCTAGAAAAGATTACATTTCAGACTTGGTTTTGGACTAGCATGTACACTGTGCTTTGGCTGACAGCCATAGACTAAATGCTGCTGGGCTGTCCAGACTCCCCGTGCCATTTAGATAACTTCATTATCACCCAAGAAAAGGATGAGATGCACCTGCAAAACCTAAGGGCAGCATTGCAGAGTTTGGCAGACTGTAGCTTTTGAGCACAACACACACACACAAAATGTGTTTTCAAATTTAGCATTACATATGAAAGTCACTGTGTTGTTACACAAAAGCTTATGCAAGTGTGCATAGAAAAATTCAATCTGTCATGAATGCCCAAGGTTAGCAGATGAGTCATGATTTTATACTGGAAGTTCCTCTTTCTCTAAATAATGGGTAACTGTCTTAATGTCTCTCTCAAAAAATTTAATAGATCTTACATTGGTGCTTCAAAGTTCATGAACCTTTTTGAATTTTTAACATGCCTATCTAAATATTAACTAAAACATCTGTTTTCCACACAAGTCCTAAACTATGTAAAGAGAACCCAATTAAACAAATGAATCAAAAACATTATACTTGTTCATTTATTTATAGAGGGAAATGAACCAAAGCTGCCTTTTTTTTAATCGGTAGGAAAGACACAACACTCAAGAGTATCTTGGACAAAAAATATTTAACACTTAAAGCTAGGAAATATTATATTTCAGGAACAGTGTTTCTAGAAAATGATTTTTATAGAGAAAAGAATACTAAAACATATGACATTTTAATAATAGTTGTTTTTCAATTTAATAAAAACTTACAAATAATGCATAAATGGGAAAAAAATAAGCATAAGCATAGTTACAGGGAATAGACCATATCAGTTTTCCAGAATGAAGACAACTCGAGATTTCCTTCACCCAATTGTCAGCAATTTATCTCTGTGTGTTCTTGACCCACTGGTTTTGTGCACACTCATATAGAAATGCACCTTACTGGTGAAATCAGGAACCCCTCTAAGAACTGACAATCATCTCTTATCCCCCATTACAGCTAATCTTGACAGATGAACTCAGCCAAGGGTCTAATCCCCATTCCGTTCGTCCTATACAAATTTTTATTGACACTGGCTGGACAAGTGGACTGTTCTTTGTGAGTCAAGCTCTCAGGAGAAGGAAGGACAGACCAAAGGGGACCCTGCTGCTAAGGACAATTCTGAGACAATAATGGGTCATTAGCCTGAACAGGTGCTTTGAGATATAGACTCTGCAACTACAATGATTTGTGCTGACATAACACAGCAGGTACAGGAGAACCTGCTGCCCTTCCATCTGTTGTATCCTGTCCTCTTTTGTCTTCTTGGGTAGCTACAGGACAGCTACCATTTTGCATATATATTTAATAGCATTGTGAGTACATCTTTGCATGAATAAATGCTGAATCTCTCTCTCTCTCTCTTTCTCAAACAGATACCCATTTCCTCTTTATATTGTAGGTACCGGTATATGTCTTCTAGGGAGATGATCTGGGAATACAGTATTTTCTTTCCCATCTTTGCATAAAGATACCAATTTCATCCCTATTGTTGCGTCAGTGTGCATCACCCTGTATTGCTACATTCCACTATATGCTTACAAGGAGGAAGAGAGAGAGAGAGAGAGAGATCCATTTAGCTGACAAGGAGAAACGATGCTTTGACAAGGGAGCTGAATTGCAGCATGTGAAGAGCGCATGAAAGCCCATCAGATCTTTGCAGTAGATGTTACTTGGCCAAGGCGATTTCCCATCAAGAAGGCAGGGGACCAGGAGCCCCAGTGATGAACAGGATCCTGGAGGGAAGCACCCATCTGGAGGCCAGCAAAGCAAGAGGGTAGAATGCTGGCATTTTGCTTAATCTATCCAGAGAGGGAAGTGATGGCCCAGTTGCCCTGGCAACAAGGATATGCTCCTTGCTTCAATAAATTTCACTGGTCTTCTAGGAGGACAAACAAGCCCAAAGAGCTTGTGGGGATGCCTTGAAGTGCAGATGGGCAGATACCAGAAATAATTTCCCCTAGAATTGTACATCTGATGCCAGCATCGAGAAAGGACATACACAGGATTTTCCTCTAAAGGCATCCTAACATGCTCATCAGAAATCCTCTTGCTCCATTTCTTTAAGACAACATTTGGAGCCTGAATGCTTTCAGATTAGACTGCCCAAAATGGCTTTCTTCCTTGCAGATCTCTTTCCCATTTGCTGCTGCCTTGAAAATAGTGCAACCCTCAGTTCTCTAATCAGTGACTAAGGCAGGGCTAAAGTCTTCAGGTTGCTTCCACTTCTGGGAATATCTCTGTATTTTGCTCAGATACTCCTCTCAGCAGGAATTGGAGAGATAGGGAGGCAACTTCCCTGGATTTCTGGTTTCTTCTGTGTCACTGTACTGAACACCTCCAATGATGTGAGGCCCTGTGAAGCAGGGAGGCCCTCCAATAGAAAGGACAAAGAGAAAATGGCCGCCTCCTGTCACCCAGACCAAGAACTTATTTCTTCCACCCACAGAAGCCTCGGTGGATTCTGAACAGTTCAGTCAGTGGAAAATGAAGGAGTCATTTTTCTTCTGAAGGCATACACACAGGCATGGTCTATTACATATGTGGAGGATAACCATGGTTTGGTAATGACATAAATGAATAGGTTAATCAGAGCTTTTTGTATCTCTATTTTAAAAATAAGAGTTCTGGTGTGGATGATCTCTTTTGGCAAGTGGATGGGAACAGAAAATATGTTGCCAGTATTTCCATCACATTCTCTAAGGAAGAAACACATTTTCTTTTAGACTGAAATTATGAACAAAACAAGGCCATTCATATTAGAACACAACCAGAGCTAGATTGAGGTCCTTGTGTCCTGTCAATGATATTGATTTATTATTGAATGTATACCCTGCCTTTCAATTTATCTACATTGCTTCAGATATTCTGAGGAAAGAAGAGATGTTTATGTAGGTAACTTAAATTTAGATCATGGAATCATGATTTGACTTTGTTCTTCATTAGCCTGGACCCTAAGAAAAAGTTCTTTCTAAGAACTAGATATTTAACTAGCTCATATAATGTTGGTTAAATGTGTAGAGGAGAATAGTTCAAGTTCCATAATGGCTGGGGAATTCAAGCTCAAGGATAACTTTTTGAAAGAGAAGGAGCAGAATCTTTTTATGTTGGCTTTGCATACATTGTGACAGGATCAGGAAACTGCAATAATTGGGGAATGCCCCAAATGTAAATCATTATCACCAAGTTAAGAAACAACCATAGTCAATTTGGTGTAGTGGTTAAGGCACCAAACTAGTAAACCAGGAGACGGTAAGTTCTAGTCCCAATGTAGACGTGAAAAATCAGTTAGGTGAGTTTGGGCCAGTTCCTCTCTTTCAGTCTAACTCACCTAACAGGGTTCTGTGGAAAATAGGAGGAGAAAGGAGTACTGATATGCTCACTGCTTTATGAAAAAAGGTGAAATAAAAATCTAAAAACAAAACAAAACACAGGCCTATGCTGAAATATTGCAGTGGAGACCATACGCCACCAATATGGATGCCCAGGCTTCCTAAGAAAATTTAACTCCATAAGCAATTTCTGCAATGATGCAGTTTTAGAGGTTGGATATTGAGGCACTATATACCAACTTTTCCCACAAACATGAACTTCAGGCCATCAAGAATATCATCAACAATCTCAACAGAGCACATCTCGCCAATCTGCTCTTTGAGTGTAGGGACTGCTGAAAGCTGCCTCATTCTGAGTCAGATCATTGGTTCGTTTAAGCTCAGGACAACTGACCTTGACTGGCAACAAACTTCCAATGTTTTGTGCAAAGATTTTTCCGAACTCTTCTTCTAGAATAGATGCTAGCAATGGCACTTGGAACCTTTTGTATGCAAAACATGTGTCTTGCACTGAGCTACAAGTGAGAACTTTATATAATAATGATAATTGGGCACTTGATTGGACTCTGATTCTTTTTATAATGCTTTTAGACAGGTTAAAAAAAATTAAATGAAACATGTTGAGACAAGAACTTTGTTCAGCCATATGGTCAAAACACCCATGGCCCATCCGATACATCATGAAATTTAGCAATGCTAGTAATTAGGCATCTAAATTTGGACAATACATTTGCAAGTGCCAGTAATTAGTCTTTGTTATTGGTCATGCAGTTTGCTACACTTCTCACAGAACAACTTGATTTCCTGTCCAAACACTTCTGATATTTAAAAACGCAATTTCCTACTTGCACATTATCTACACACCATCAATTAGAGTGGGTGATAGAAATGAAGCCAAATTTTCCCGTTGTTCTTGTCCAGCCTATTGATTTTATCCCAGCCTTGTATGGGAGGGCTGCTATATAATGATTCATTAAGACGCAATGGGAATTTTGTTTTGAAATGCACAACCCACCCTGTGCGATATAAGTAGAGGGGAGATTTCAGAAAGAAAAGTTTCACTTTTTAGCATGTTCTTCTTTTCCTTGGTTCAGTGCTTTATATGATTAGTATAAGGTTTAGACTGCCATTTTGTGGTGAAAAAGCTTCAAATCCCACAAATCCATTTTTTCAGTCTAAAACAGGGCAACTGTCAACCCTGAAGGGAGCCTGGCTGAGGCCATCTTTGAGGCTTCATGGTTGCCACAAAGCGAAGGTGGAGAAAGGGAGGGGGAAATTTTAGATAGCTCGGCTTGGCCGTCAAAATAAAGATTTCCTGTGGGAACCAAGGTCGTTCCAATAGGTGAGGAATTCTTTGAGGAATATACCTGCCTTGGAGTTCTGCTTTTGATGGGTGCATTACTTGGAACATTGACAGCAACATTAGATGAAATGGCAGTACAGTTGCTTGACTGATACAGGTAATCCTTGACTTATGACCACAATTGAGCCCAAAATTTCTATTGTTAAATGAGACATTTGTTAAGTGAGCTTTGCCCCATTTTACAACCTTTCTTGCCACAGTTGTTAAGTGAATCGCTGCAGCTGATAAGTTAGCATCCCTGTTGTTAAGTGAATCTGGCTTCCCCATTGAGTTTGCTTGTCAGAAGGTCGCAAAAGATGATCACATGACCTTGGGACACAGCATAAGTATGAACCAGTTGTCAAGCATCTGAATTTTGATCACATGATGACGGGGATGCCACAAAGATCGTAACTGTGAAAAATGGTCATAAGTCACTTTTTTCAGTGCTTTGAAGGGTTACTAAATGAACTGTTATAAGTCGAGGATCACCTGTATAGCCCTTGAGAGGCTGCCCTTATGAAGTATTCAGAAGTTTTCTTTCAGCAATTTGGTGAAATGACATTACCAAACTATGGGCTGGAACTGAGGGAATTAAAAACAGGTATGTAACATCTGCTTTTTGGTTCTTTGCTTTCCAGGCTGAAGATAAGTGCCAGATTATTATCATCATCATCAATCATCATCATCATCATCATCATCATCATCATCATCATCATCATCATCATCATCATCATCATCATCATTATCATCATCTTAAGACTTCTCCAGACTAATTAACAATGAAGACCATTAAGAGCCAGGCTTTTATCACTGGTGTCTACCCAATGGGATGCTATCCATGGAAACTATTATATTTACCTGTATTCTTTACGCACAAGTGTAATTTTTATCATTTATTTAGAAAATGTAGATGTCTGTTTAACTTAAACATATAACTCTTTATGGCTCAGAACATCTACAAAATATAAAATGCCACCGCCGCCATCAATTTTAGAAAATTTTCAGTACAGCAGAAAAGAGCAGGATAAACTAGCTGCAAAATGGAAAGAAGAAGCTCTACACAAACTTAGTTTTGCCCTATTGTTATGCAGCATGTTAACAGAAATGCTAATCTAGGTTTCCACTCCAAGCAACTCTTACTACAATAACATGTTAAATGGTCCGCGGAGAAATTAAGCCTTCGTTCACCAAGAATCTGCTGATTCAATGTATTAGTATACATTGAATCAGCAGATTTTTGGTGAACGAACGAAGTATTATTTTAGGAAATATTATTGATTTCATCTGTTATTCTGCTTTGGGTCTGAAGTTTGGGTTTGAAGTTCTCCCTATTGATAGTGCTGATAGGCTAATGTTGCTGGAAGGAATTTTCCTCTAAATCTTCCTGATTAGTATTTCTTGCTTTGTCTGTCACTCATGGCTTGATATATTTTCTTCGGTATGCTGCACATTTGCTCTGGTGGCTCAGCAATATGATGCCTTTATGAGGTTCGGCACATAAGGTTAAGTTATAAAGGAGTTTCATGGACTTGATTAACCTCTGTGCATCTTATTTCTATTAACTGCAAAGTCCTTTTGCAGAACTGTTCTTATTTATTTGTGTGGGTTTTTTTTTTTTTTTGTGTGGGTTTTTTTTTTTTTTTTGGCAAGGATTTGCAAAGAAAGAATAGCTGTGAGGATTTTTTTAAAATCATTTGGTATCTTGTTTCTTGTATAAATTGGCTGCTTCAGTTGTGTGGGAAGACTGATTTGGACTATTGACATGAGATCCACTAGGGGACAGGCAGAAGAGAATCTGGACTGTTGAAAATATAAGAGCAGTAGGGTGACACTTATGTAAGTATGTGCATTGTGGTGGGAGTGCCACAGATACTGAAGGCAATTTTTTTCCCCATTCATAGAGTTGTAAAAAATAATTCCAAAGAAAGATATGCAATAAGTAGCAAATATTATCATGTACCTCTTATATTACTGTGTTTCCCCGAAAATAAGACCCTGTCTTATATTTTTTTGAACCCCAAAATAAGCGCTTGGCCTTATTTTCAGGGAGGTCTTATTATTTTGGGGTGTGTGGAGCAAGACGGGGCTTCTCTTGCCATCTTACCTGATTTCCAGCTCTGTCTCCCTAACCTTAACCAGAGGAAATGGTATTTTTGGGAGGAGGGCTTATTTTTGGGAAGGGCTTATTTTTGGGGAGGTCTTATTTTCAGGAAAACATGGTAGATGCATTATTTTTTTACATCAAAGATATTTACTCCATATTTTTATGATTAAATCATAAAAATAACAAAACTATGCCACATAAAAATACTGGTTCTTAGTACAATTAAGCCTGTGATATGCAGATGAGGCCAACAATTTTGCAAATGCAAAGATTATACAAAATCATTAATCAAAGAACCAGCTGTGGCCTTATTGCAATGTTTCTCAATCTTGGCTACTTTAAGCTATATAGACTTCAACTCCCAGGATTCCTCGCTGGCTGGGAATTCTGGGAGTTGAAGTGCACACATCTAATGGTTGCCTTAAGAACAGGCTCCTGTTTCTCAATTCATCCGAAAAATAGACTAAAGATTTAAAATTCAAGCTGTATGTTTTGCACCTGTCTTGAAACTTACACCACATGGTAGAATGTGGCTATAGCCCAGGGTATGTTTTGGCAGCTTGGGAAGCAGTTCACAATTTTAAAAATACACATAAAAAGGATAATGTCTCATTTGAGTCAAACTCATAACTTGTTTTATGGACCTATCCCATTTAAGGAATAACAGGGTTCAATTTGCTTAATCTCTGAGTTCAGAAATGGTTGACGAGGTGGCTTTGCCTAGTTTACAGCACATAGAAAATGATAATATGTATAAAATAAATGCATTAGAAGAAATGCACATTTAATTAACACACTGAAGAGAGAAGACTTAAGGATGGAAAAAAATGAATTGGAGGAATTTAATGTGGAACAAATTAAGTGGTTTTTAACCCCTTTGGGATTTTCCCTTGTATTTTACCAGGAAACCTAGATAGGGCAGGCTCAAAAAGTGAGCCTCTCATAAGCACACCAATGAGCTACAAATCCATTGGTGACACCTGTTTTGCTCTCCAAATTCATGGAAACCTAAAATTAACCCTAAACAGTATTCCCCCCCAATGGGACTCTCCCATGTTTTCCCCCCAGGAAACAAATATAGGGCAGCCCTCAAAAGTTAGCATCCTCTTAAGTATACCAATGCACTATGAATCCATTGGCAATGTCCATTATGCTTTGTGACTTGACCTAACCCAGGGGTCAGCAACCCGCGGCTCTGGACCCGCATGTGGCTCTTTCATCCCTCTGCTGCGGCTCCCTGTCGCTCAAAATATGTGTCACAACCGCCAATGTGTGATACCCGCTGGCACGCGATTTATTGAGCTTTTCAAGCCCCAGTAGGCCAACCATGGATAAATCCAAGAAAAGAATAGTTTCAGAAGAAAACAAAATGTTTAATTCAACTACATATGCTAGTTCTGTGGCGGCTCAGGAAATAGTCAGGTACGGGAAGGGTTTTGTGGCTCCCGGTGTTTTCTTTTCTGTGGGAAACAGGTCCAAATGGCTCTTTGAGTGTTTAAGGTTGCCGACGCCTGACCTAACCCTAACCTTCAGTGGGTGTGCCTCCCCCCAATAGGATTCTTCAATGATTTTACCAGGAAACGTAGATAGGGCACGCTCAAAATGTCAGCACCCTCCTAAGCATACCGATGTGCTATGAATACATAGGTGACGTCCATTTTACTCTATGAATTCATGGAGACCTAACCCTATCCCTAAGTATGTTTCCCACAAAATGGAATTTTCCCATATATTTTACCAGGAAAAGTAGATAAGATGGATCAAAAACTCAGCACCCTCCTAAGCATACCAATGCACTATGAATCCATTGCCAACATCCATTTTGCTCTCCACGTTCATGGAGACCTAACCCTAAATGGGTTTGCCCCCTCAATGGGACTTTCCCATGTATTTTACCAGGAAATGTAGATAGGGTGGGATCATAAAGTCAGCACCTTCATAAGCATACTGATGCGCTATGAATCTGTTGGCAGCATCTGTTTTACTATCTAAGTTCATGAAGAACTAACCCTAACCCTAACCCTAACTGGGTTTGCCCCCAAATGGGAATCTCCCATGAATTTTACCAGGAAAATAGATGGGTTCCCCCCCCTGAAAAATCAGTGCCCTCCTTAGCATACCGATGTGCTACAAATCCATACACAACATCCATTCATTTTGGTCACCAAATTCATGGAAACCTAACCCTAACCCTAAGTTGGTTTGCCACTCCCACATGGGATTTCCCTCTATATCAGTGATGAACCTTTTTTGGTTCGCGTGCCAAAACGGGGGGGAGCATGGGGGGGGTCACGCGTGTGCGTGCCCACACCCATAATTCCATGCGCCCCCCCATGCATGCACGTGTGACCCCCCCCACTCCCGGCATGCGATGGCACGCCCGTTTTTTGCTCTCACTAGGCTTCAGAGCCTTTCTAGGAGCCTGGGGAGGGCGAAAATGGCCTGCCCCACCCCCCCCGGAGGCCCTCCGGAGGCAGAAAATGGCCCATTTGCCAACTTCCAGTTGGACCGGAAGTTGTGTTTTTTTGCTCTCCCCAGGCTTCAGAGCCTTTCTAAGAGCCTGGGGAGGGCGAAAACGGCTTCCCCCCTGGAGGTCCTCCGGAGGCTGGAAACGTTCCATTTCAAGTTGGGAAATGGGCCATTTCTGGCCTCCGGAGGGCCTACGGGGGGTGGGTGGGGAAGGCCGTTTTCACCCTCCCCAGGCTCCTAGAAAGGCTCTGAAGTCTGGGGAGAGCAAAAAAACGGGACTTCCGGTCCAACCGGAAGTCGGCAAATGAAACGTTCCCGTTTTATCTACTTTTCCTGATAAAATATACGGGAAAATTCCATTTTGTGGGAAACCTACTTAGGGATAGGATTAGGTCTCCATGAATTCATAGAGTAAAATGGATGTCACGTATGTATTCATAGCACATCGGTATGCTTAGGAGGGTGCTGACATTTTGAGCATGCCCTATCTCCTAGAAAGGCTCTGGAGCTTGGGGAGAGCAAAAAACGGGCCTTCCCCACCCCCTCTGGAGGCTGGAAATATCCTGTTTCCCAACTCCCAGTGGGCCCAGAAGGCACGAAAATCAGCTGGCCGGCGCACGCCTGCGTGCCGGACCTGAGCTCGCATGCCCACTGATATGGCTCCGCGTGCCACTTGTGGCACGTGTGCCATAGGTTCGCCATTACGGCCCTATATTTTACCAAGAAACATAGAAAGTACAGGATTGAAAAGTCAGCACTGTCCTTAGCATACAGATGTGATATAAATCCATTAACAACATTCATTTTCGTCTCTGAGTTCATGGAGATCTAACCCTAACCCTAATCAGATTTTTCTCCCAATTGGATAGGGCGGGCTCAAAAAGTCAGCACACTCCTAAGCAAACTGATGCGCTATGAATTCATTGGTGAACTACATTTGGAGTTCATGGAGATCTAAACCTAAGTTTGTTTGCCCCATAATGGGACTTTCCTTTGTATTTTCCCAGGAAATGTAGAAGGGTGGGCAAAAGTAAGCAGCCTCCCAACCATACCAATGTGCTACATATCCATTAGTGATGTTCATATTGGTCTCTGAGTTAATGGAGAGCTAACCCTAACCCTAAGTAGGTTTGCCTCCCCAATGGGATTCTCCCATATAATTTACCAGGAAACGTAGATAGTGCTGGCTTGAAAAGTCAGCCCCCTCCTTAGCATAAGCATACCGATGTATGCCACATCCATTTGTGACATCTATTTCCTCTCTGAGTTTCTGGAGACTTAAACCTAACCCTAATGGTAGGAGGCCGGGCTTGGAAAGTCAATGCCTTTCTTAGCATACTGATGTGTTACAAATCCATTGGAGACATTCATTTTGGTCTCTGAGTTCATGGAGAGCTCAGCTAACCCTAACCCTAAGTGGATTTGCCCCACAATGGGATTTTCCTGTGTAAAATCAGCAGGTAAGAGAAAGCAGAGGTTCAGGGGTGAAATCCAGCAGGTTCTGACAGGTTCTGGAGAACCGGTAGTGGAAATTTGGAATAGTTCAGAGAATCGGTAGTGGAAATTTTGAGTAATTCGGAGAACCGGCAAATACCACCTCTGGCTGGCCCCAGAATGGGGTGGAAATAGAGATTTTGCAATATCCTTCCCCCAGGAGTGGGGTGGGAATGGAGATTTTGCAGTATCCTTCTCCTGCCATGCCCACCAAGCCACGCCCACCAAGCCACACCATGCCCACCAAGCCACACCCACAGAACCAGTAGTAAAAAAAATTGGATTTCACCACTGCAGAGGTTCTTACCATACTGCCCCCATCTTGGGGAGGACAATCTCCAATTGGATTTTCCTATATATTTTATCATGAGAGCTAGATCGGTGAGGCTCAAAAAGTCAGTGCCCTCCTAAGTGTACTAATTTGCTACAAATTGGTTGATGATGTCCATTTTGCTCTCTGAATTCATGGAGACTTAGCCCTAACTCAATTATGGGAGGTTATTAACTATGCAATCCTTTAACTCAGAGACTGTATCACAAGCAGGGATGTAACATAATCACGTTAAGGGAGAATGCAGAAAATTGTTGGTTACTAGTGACCATCCCTAGATTAATCTCTATTTATCTTCAGTTGGGGTGTCTGCATAGAGAGTCAGAAAATCCAAGCCGGCAGCTATGACTGCACTATTGAAGCCAAATCCCTGTTTATCAGTATCACATGTGCAAATAACACAAAAATGGGTGGCACTTAGAGCATAAGGTTGCAACTGCCATCTAT
>QLTV01003675.1:3031949-3048598 GCA_003457575.1 Thermophis baileyi | reverse complement strand
TATTATTATTATTATTCCACACACTTACCTCCCCCTTGGATAGACTTGAATTAGTATTTTTTCCCCTAGCCCTTGATTGCCACTCCTGACAGATTATCTTTCACCTATTTTAGGAATAAAGAGGTCAGATCTTGCTCACCAAACGTTGGCTTTCAAAGTCATATTGGGATTTGAAAGCACTTTGCCAATGACAGCTGAAGCCAGTCTGAGAGGCAGATGATTAGCCCCGGGGGATATCAGATTTATGTAGCAAAGAAAAGGGCAGCAAACAGAAGACAACAGGGAACATCCAGGTGAAGAAGCTGTTGTCAGGAATCAAAGCAAGTTTCCTCCTTCTTTCCCTCTACTGTGTACCAGCTTGGAACAAAGAATGCCAGCAGGCAGCAACCAGATCCAGGAAATCTCCCCCCCCCCAACCCCATGGCATTTCGTTTAAAAAAAGAAATTTGAGACGGGAAGGTTTTTGTTCATTTCAATAAGTACTCTACTGAAAATCAAGCTGCCAGGAGAATGTGTGGAGATGGAGCCATACGCCTCTCCTTTGTGAGGGAAAGAGGGGAATATTTTAATGTGACGATAAGCCATTAGATGCCATGGCAGAATTATACTGTGGTATTGTACAGTCACAAAGAATGAGGAAATTATTGGGAATGAAGGAAATAGCTCCACATCTTCTTCCTATAACAATAAAGGAAAAGTCAGTCATGATGGAGTTCAAGGCAAGGAAGAAAAATAATTGGCCAGGTTAATGTCTTTAATGTTCCAAATAGCGGCTGTGAGAAAATCAATGGGCAATTTAACAAGAGCTCCTTGAAAAAAAAAAGAGAGAGAGAGAGAGAGAGAGAGAGAGAGAGGGAGAGAGAGAGAGAGAGATGTTTTTAGATGTCATAATAAAAAGCAAGGATCAGAAACATTATTCTTTTGGGTACACAGTATTTGCTATAGTGGCAAATATCTGTAGCTCAGGTGTAGGATCAGAGGTGGGTTCCTCCCGGTTCGGACTGGTTCTCCCGAACCGGTAGTGACCCGCTGGTGATGTCACTATGACGTCACTGATCCGGTTCGGTCGGTGCCGGTCCGTGGAGGCCGCCATCTTTTTTTGGAGGTCCCGTCGGTGCCGGTCCATGGACGCAATTTTTATTTATTTATTTTTTCCTTCTGTGCATGCGCAGAAGCCGAGTTTCCGGCACTGCGCATGCATTGCCATCTTGTTTTTGGCATTTTTTAATTTTTTAATTTTTTAATTTTTTTTTTGGACTGTGCATGTGCGCACGCGCACAGCGCGTGTGCGCCCACGAGGCGCGGCCATGCGGCGCGGGAGGAAGCGAACCGGCAGCGAGGTAAGTTAGAATCCACCCCTGTGTAGGATGAAGGTAAAGGTTCATTCTCCGAGCTTGTGGGTTGGTTTCCAAACATTTCATTACCAGGCTAGATAACATCTTCAGCAGAGTTTAGGGGATGTCAGTGTCAGTGTTCTGTTTATAAGGGCTTAGGTGTGGGTACGTCAAGTGAAGGTCTTTGAGAATTGTGATGGAATTGCTTGTGAAGTGAGGCACTCCACAAGCAATTCCATCAACAGACACATTGACCTACAACCAGCCTACGAAGCCCTCAGAATCCAAATCAACCACACAGCCAACCAGAGACAGTATTGACCTTCAACCAACTTATGCAATTCCCCCCCCCCACACACACACCAGCAGTTCACCTCCCAACGACCCTGACCTGAGGTAATCTCCTTATCACAAGACCCATCACAAGACTCACAGATGACTGACAGCTGACTCATCACAAGACCTGTCACAAGACCCTCACTTCACACACCCACACCTAAGCCCTTATAAACAGAACACTGACACTCCCTAAACTCCGCTGAAGATGTTACCTAGCTTGGTAACGAAATGTTTGGAAACCAATCCACAAGCTTGGAGAACGAACCTTTACCCTCACACAGTATTGTTCAAGTAACTGTTAATGGTGCATGAAAATCCAACTTGGTGAGAAATGTCAGCATATCTTAAAACAACATTAAAAGAGTAAAGTAAACGTATACTCTGCATAGGTTCTAAGCATCATCATCATCATCATCATCATCATCATCATCATCATATAAAATGTTAACTTTTGCTAGAACTATAAATAAGATGAGCTCACCGAAGGATATTATTTAATCTTTTTGTGTTTCCTCCTCTTTCCAAGACTTTGGAAAAAGTATCTGCTATCACAAGCAAACAAATCAACCCCCTTTAACGCAAACTGGGCTTGGGCAACTGATGTCAGTCACTTCTTTTTCTGCCGTCTTCTCTTCTCTACTCAGTCCTGAAGGGCTTGTCTCTGTGCTGCTCTGCAAGAAGCTGAGTGGGTGAAAAGGGCATCCGGTGAGAAAGAATTGCAGTGCGAAGTACAGATTTTTATGAAGAGTTTTCAGCTTGCTTCAGTATTTATTTATTAATTATGTAAATGCATCTACCCTGCTTCCCAAGCAAGGAAGTGGTTCCCAAAGGGACTTGCAATAAAAAAGACAAAACACCTACAACATAACAAAGCAAGTTAATACCAGAAAGAAATAATGCAATAAAGCAAGGGTAGAAAATTGGTTAGCCCCACAAAACGGGGTCACCAAAGCCATCTCAGAGAAGGACTTAAGCGTCTTTCTAAATACAGGGACTGAGCAAATGGATTAAATAGGGCTGAGTGCCAATGAAAATTCTCTGACTGGTGTGGATGGTGCAAAAAGTTGCTTCTTTCTGATACCTCTTAAGACAATGGATGGAGCATCTGAGAAAAGATGCTTCTTCAGCTGTACCACTTTAGGGATGGGACTTCAGTAGACTTCAGGAACGTTTTGTTTACCATTTTGCAGGATAGATTTCAAGGACAATAGCTAAAGTACTTCAGAAAGTTAGGCATATCTTACCCTAGGGATAGGCAACCTGATTATTCCCAGATATTTTGCGCAAAAATTCTCATATTAACCAGTGGCCATCCTGGCTCCTGCTGATAAGAGTTAAAGCTCAAACATATTGCTAAGCTTGGCAGGCTTAACCTTGAGATGGATTGTGGCCAAGTAAAGGACTTTTTTTTTCTTTTTCTTAAAAAAAACCATATTGAAATGCACTAAGCAGCTAGTGAACTAGAAAATACTAAAGAAAATAACTGACATCAGTAGGAAAGTTTTGAAACACAAGGAGTTGGTGCAGCCTACAACTTTTCAGGAATGTTCCAAAAGTCCTCTACAGCCCTCTTCAGATGCCTCCTACTCCACACACCCCCATCTGCTTCTGGACTTTTAGTGAGTCTTGGGCACTGTATGGCTTCTTCAGTGGTCTCACCTTCCATTAAGTCACTTCCAGCTTTCCCCACTAAAATCCAACAACAGGACTTTTTAGAAACAAGCAGCTATTGAATCAGATGGCTTCCCCATCACTGGGCTTCTTCCTGCCCTTGACATTGTTTTTCTTCCACCTCTATTTCTAAGGGGCTATAATTCTCCATTTTCTCTTGCCTGGCTGTTAGCGTAAGCAGGAGGGACCATTTGAAAGGCATGGAGAAAGAAGGAGCTGTTGGGGTTCCTTTCTCCAAGTCAAACCAAGCTGGCCATCCTTCCATACACACAAAAAGGCCTTTTCTCTCCATTTAGCTGCCAGTAAGTAAGATCGCCCTCTTTCTCATGAGAAGACTACTGCTTTCCTGGCCTGAGAGTGAGGGAAAAGATGGGTGAGGAATTTACTGGATGGAGGAACATGAGAAGGAGAAGATGTAAATGATTGTGAAGGGGAGGTATAAAGATGTATGGATACGTCTGAACTATGAGGGAAAGGATGAGAAGTATGAGAATGCATACCCTGATCATTTTTTATTTTAGCCCCATTCAACAATAGGTTCCTAGATATTTGCCCAGTGCAGTGTCATCCTGGGACAGCAATAGTATCAATGAGCTGTATCTCTTGCTGGATGCAAAAAAAAAAAAAAGCCATTTGAGAGAATCAAGAATGATGGGGAACAAAAAAGCCACTGGGGTGCAGCTATTAAGATGGTGCCTCCTGTTGATGGAGACTGAAGAGGTCCACTTGGGAAGCCCTGAAAGCAGTCAAAATTGAGAAAATTGACTTTTCCGAATAGGGACAAAGATGGTCATTTGGATTTTAGTTCCAATTTTTCTAGTATGGTTCATGCTATTTCCTCATGTGTTTGAGAATTTCTGAATGCTTTATATTAACATGTGACATGTTGTATCAAGGTATCACCTAATAGGAACATGTTTAATGCTCACTTATGCCTGAGACACATTTATTGAAAGCCTATGGAGATTCTCAGTCATCCAGGTCATGGTTGTCCCAAAGGTGCTTTTTCAAAAGGTAACGGGACTTTCTTTGTTTTTCCTTGAACACATTTCGTTTCTTATCCAAGAATCTTCTCCAGTCAGAACTGAAAAAGTTTCTTAGATGAGAAGTGAAAGTTTTCGAGGAAAAACAAAGAAAGTCCAGTTGCCTTTTGGAAAAGCACCTTGGGATTTATTGAAAGCAATTTCACCAGAAGTAATAGATTATGGGCACTATTTTCATATTATATGATTTTTATGCTGCACACATTTCCCTATTGTATGTTCTGCACTTTCTTAATTGGAGAACTGTGTGGAATTCCCCTGCAACAATTTGACATTCAGACATATAAGGTGATTTCAGTTTGATGGACAGCTGTACTTACTAGTTTAGTAATTCTTTTCGAGGGCTTAAAAACTGAGCCTGTGAAAGGTAGATGAAAAAGTGCTAATCATGAATGACATTTAGGAGGCTGATACTGCAGCTTAGATATACCACATAAATGGTAAACGGGACCCTCAAAGGAGTGTTTTCTCATCCTATTCATCCTCATGTTAAGCATGTAATGAGGTATGATTGGCATTGTAAACAGCCCTGGGTCAAATCTTTATGCTTGATGGAGTTTGCAACAAACAAACATCTATTTGGGAAGACACCAGATTTTGTATAATACATCTAGTTGACTTTCAAAAATCTGATTTTAACGTAAAAACAATGTACTGTATTTAAATATTCAATGCCTTTTTTTAAATATACAATCTACAATCAAAATGGCATCAGCATTCAATGCAACTGCTGCCTGATTTGTCTTTTATCTGGAGAGTTTATACAAATGGCTTTCTGACTTAATAAAAGTTTGCCAGGAACGTGCACTCAGCAGAGTTCATTTGAACTTAGGAATCAACTATTAAAGTATAGCTTCAAGAAGTACCTGAAGAAGAAACCTCAAGGAACAATGGACTGCTTCAAATTATGTGGCAGCTGAAATAAATAGCAGAGGTTGGGGGTGGAAGTGGGCAGTTTTAGTAGGATTCTGGTTACAAATCAAATCAAATCAAATTAAATTTCTTATTTATAATCTGAATGAACATTCCAGTATGTATCACTTTACCTTTTTTTTTTTGCCCATTTTCTTTGGAGAATGTTGAGTCTATTCTATTGATCAGAACAAATCATGATAATCAGGAATATCTTTTCCTGAAACTGGATTTCAGTTTAAAAAAGTCTACAAGAGCTAACATCTATGAGTTGGCAAGACTTGTAACATTTAGGTCAATCAGAGTCATCAGTTAATAATGCCCAATCATTGGATATGGTAGTAAAAACAATATCCTAATACATTACAAAGGATTCCCTTGCCTCTTTTGTTCTGAAATTTATATAATTTAGTGTCTTCAGCAATTCAGATGATGTCATTGCTTATCCCCCTTTCCAGATCCTGTAACACTAGTAATAGCACTTAGACTTATATACCATTCCACAGTGCTTTACAGAACTCTCTGAGCAGTTTACAGAGTCAGCATATTGCCACCAACAATCTGGGTCCTCGTTTTACTGACCTCGGATGGAAGGCTGAGTCAACCTTGAGCCAGTCAGGATCAAACTCCTGACAGTGAGCAGACACAGCTCCTTTATGAATCTTTAGAGAGAGATTTAATTAAAAAAAAAGGGTTGAGAGTCTGGTTAAACAATCTCTATTGGATCACTCCTATCCACTTGTTTGGAAGGCTATTAATAAGACAAGACTTACTATTAAAAAAAACCATGTTGATTAAGTTGTCATTTAATACTTATTAATTTTACTTTTTTCCTCCCAAAAATCCATATGGTAGCTAAGAGTCAACACCAACTTGACAGCATAAAATCATTTTTTCCCCCTTTAGTATAACTTTTAATACAATTCTGTCATGGCCTCTGCCCTCTGAAATAGTGGTTCCCAGAGATCCGTACAATTCCCACCATGATAATGTTCCCCAAGTCTCTAAAATCCTGGTTATTCTCTGAGGCTTTGGAGTAGGATAGCCATACGTTCCTGTCGAGTTTATACATGAACTGTTTTTCTATTTTATTGTTTCCTCCTTTTTAAAGTGTAAGCCATCTGGAGCTGTCTGCAGGGCAGCCTCTGAATTGCATGATGAAATAAAAATAAGCTTTCCAATCATTCATTTCTGTCATACATAACTCCCAAGTATTTTGGAGATAACTTACCCTTCTAAATTTTTAATATTATACAGCACTTGATACATTTTGAAATCAAATGTCACTGAGCTGGATATAACTGGGCATTTTTCAATTGAATGAAAATGACTTTTGATAGACCCAAGACATGATTCTCAGCAGGTTAAATGGTATTCACATCCTGCACTAGAGTCAACATATAGGAGGGAATTCAAGATTGATTCCTCTTAGGTTGATTCAGTCATCCATTCTTCTAGTACAACATCATCATCAACAACATCATCATCATCATCATCATCATCATCATCATCATCATCATCATCATCATCATCATCATCATCATCATCATCATCATCGTCGTTGTCGTCGTCGTCGTCGTTGTTGTTGTTGTCGTCGTTGTTAAATTTATTTGCTAATGTTGTGGTTCAAGGTGATTCTGAGCAGCTTACAGTAAAATAAAATATACAAATATCCAACAATTATAAATATAAAAACATTAAAATACCAAAAATTAAAATAAACTAAAAATATAAAGGCTTTGGAGGGGAGAGGTGGGGGTGCCTTCTTTGTTAGTGCAGCCAACAACTTCTCCTTTGTCCATGCTGCTGCACTCTGGACCATTGTAGCTTCCACATAGTCTTCACACTCTAGCCCCATGTAGAGTGTGTTGCAATAGTCCAAGCAGAAGATGACAAGCGTGGGAGTGATGGAGTGCCCAGACTGAAGAAAGGAAGCACCAAGGAGAAATAGAATGGAGGCAAAAAGTCATAGGAAGATGGTGAAAAAGGTGGCATTGTTTACTATTGCATAAAAGAGTTGGCAGATCAAGAACATCCGGAGAGTTGAGGACAGTGGGCCGGATTGGTGGTACTCTAAATCTTGACAGGTTTCTGTCTGCTCTAAAAACAATCAGGAAAGGGACTTCTCCAGTTAGCAATAGCAATAGTGCTTAGAATTATATACCGCTTTACAGTGCTTTATGGCCCTCTCTAAGCGGTTTACAGAGTCAGCATATTGCCCCCAACAATCTGGGTCCTCATTTTACCCACCTCGGAAGGATGGAAGGCTGAGTCAACCTTGAGCCTGCTGGGATTTGAACTGCCAAATTGCAGGCAGCCGACAGTCAGCAGAAGTAGCCTGCAGTACTGCACTCTAACCACTGCGCCACCAAGGCTCATAATTAGTTAGCTCCAACTATCATTATAGTATTACAACTTGGGAAGGAGGAGGGCAGTAGAAGGGACCGAAGAAAAGTAAACCTAAATTGCTGATTAAATTTACTTAACTGCCCGCTTCTTTGATGGCCAATTTCTATTTATTACATAAAATCACGTAATACCTCTGCCAGTTTCCAGAAAATAATTACAATTAGGGAAAGTGAGCATTTCAATCGGACTCATGGAAGGAAGAAACCAAAAACTGAGCTCAATGCAAAAACAGGATGGGGGATGAATAAATGTCTTGCATGAGTAGACATTGCTCAACCAATTAGTGCTGCCTGAAATAATCCTATCACGATTCCTAATTTGTTTAGAGCTGCAAATTAGGATGGAAGTTCTCTGTTATTACGAGATGTCAGAGGGGCCATGTGGGTTGGGACTTACAGAATGATAGAGCTGGAAGATACCTTAGATACAGAATGATAGAGCTGGAAGATACATCAAATCCAACACCCTGCTTGGTACAAGATTTGCCACAGCATTTCTGACATGATCATTTACCTTCCAAAGTCTTTTGATAACATGACACTTCATGAGACCACATCTTCCAGTGGTTGATGGCTCTGTCAGAACATTCTCCCTAATATCTAACATGAATCTACTTCCCTATTATTTCAACTGGTTGGATCTGGTTGTGTCTCTTCTTTCAGACATTTGAAAACTGCTATCATTATCTTTCCTCAGTCTTTTCTTCTGCAGACTAAACATACTTCCAGTTCTTTTAATTCTTCCTCATTGGACTTGGTTTCCAGTCTCCACAGTATGGGGCTCACAGTATGAAAGACCTGGGGCCTAGCTGTGGCATGGGTTGTAAAACTACAAGCAGCAGCTTGTTGCCAGCTGAAAACCCAACGTGATACATTTCTTGACTCACCTGCCAATTCAGAAACTTGTTCCTTATATCTCTTGGTCACCTGCTTTAAAGGAGATGTACAAATTGTGGAGATAGCTAGTTCCAATGCATCTGGACTGTATCAGTTTAGCAAATGCTACTGTTGAATAAAATTAGGCCAGATGTACAATACTTCATGGGTAATTTGCCATCATTTTGTCCAAAGGCAATCAAATTATTTAAATGCATGAATTCATTTGAAGACTGGGGAAAACTCAAGTGAACATAACTAATTCCTCTTGTTTCTTACAAATAAAGGCCTAAGGATTTGGAAGTAGACAGTACAATTTGCATAATTAGAGAGGGTTGTCAATCACTCTTCAAATAAACCTTTATAATGAATAATACTGTGTAACAAGTAAGGTCAAGCTCACAAATGCCAAGTGAAGCATCGGCAAAGAATAATGGCCTGTTGTTTTATTTTAACTCTATGCTACTGACTTTGTGCCATTGACTGGTGGTAAACAATTTCTGAAACCATGTGTAGGAAAACCCTTGCAGCTGAAATTGTCTTAAATAAATATAATACTCAAAGAAGGTTGCATTATGTCTGCTGAGCAAACATGAATGCTTCAAACTCTGGTGAGAGTAATCAGGGTATAATGAAAGTATCTTAACTTGGTCCTCTGAAATTGATTAGTTGTAATAAGAAAAATAATGATAGAAAACACAAGAGAAGCATAATTTAAACCTTCCAAAATTGCAAAATAATGACGCATATAATTATGGAATATTTTCAGGCAAGGACTTCATTTTAAATTAACAGTAATTTGCAAAACAAGATCAATGACTTTGAAAACTTTCTTCAAAGCCTGACCATGCGTGTTCCATATATATCCCAAAGGGAGTGTGTTGAAAATTAAAATGTTTATTTTACTGAAATGTACTATGTTATTCCTAACATTGCTTTCCCAATCCATAATTCCTGCAATAGTTTGGTGTAGCATATCAGAGGTATCTGTATTAGAGAAGAAATCTTACTCAAAGAGAAGGATAAAGCTCCACCTAATTGTCTTAGGATAATTAAGCTGGCTAACAACCCTAGAACCATGGCTAGTGATTGCTAGGGTATGGCATTCAAAACTGGAAAACCCAGTGAAAAATTATCATCACAATATTAAAATCTCTGTGCAACAAAAGTGGAACCATGGTTGAGGTCAACTTTATTGCCAGTACTCTGTACAAATTTTTTTTATAGTTTAGGATCAGGGGTGGGTTCCACTTACCTTCCCTACCAGTTCGCATCGCGACAGAAGCGTCACGTCAGGGAAATGACCCTCTGCACATGCGCAGAAGCCTCTGCGCATGCGCAGAGGGTTCTTTGCCAGCCGCGGTGACCAGAGGACTGGTTCGGGGGCGTGGACAGCCGGCCATCGCTGCCGGTTCGGCGAGCGGGTGCAAATTTCCGCCACCGGTATGGGCGAACCGGTCCGAACTGGCAGCAACCCACCACTGTTTAGGATGAATAGCCATATTCATAATTTTGTTGTGTGCTTTGAAAACACACTGGTTGCAGATTCAGAATTTGTAACTTTTCACTGAGATATGCCATAAATTCCAGTATGTCTGTTAGCATATCCCCTGTGGGACAGCAGAAACAAAATCTTGAGGCCCTAGAAAAAGTACAGAGAAGGGCAACAAAGATGATAAAGGGTTTAATAAATAAATGTAAATAAATAAATCATATGATGAATGAGTAATGGAACTAGGTATGTTAGCCTAAGGAATAGAAAGCTTGGGGGTGGCGTGATTGCTGTCTTCCAATACTTGAAGGGCCGTCACAAGGTAGACAGCATCGATTTATTCTCCAGAGCACCTGAAGCAGGGGTGGGTTCTAACTTACCTCGCTGCTGGTTCGCTTCCTCCCGTGCCGCGTCGCCGCGCCTCGTGCGCAGTGCAAAAAAATAACAAAAAAACCCCCCCCCCCAAAAGCCAAAAACAAGATGGTGACGCATGCACAGTGCCGGAAACTTGGCTTCTGCGCATGCGCAGAAGAAAAAAAACCCGGGGAAAATTCCAAATAAATAAATAAATAAATAAAAATTTTTAAAAAAGATGCCAGCGTCCATGGACCGGCACCGACCGAACCGGATCCGTGATGTCATCATGACGTCACCAGCGGGTCGCTACCAGTTCAGGTGAACCGGTCCGAACTGGGAGGAACCTCTGATCTGAAGGCAGGACAAGAAGCAGTGGATGGAAGTTTGTCGGGGATGTGTGTGTCAAACTGGGAACTAAAGTGGAATTTCCTGACAGTGAGAACTATTAATCAATGTAACAGCTTGCCTCACTGGAGATTTTCAAGAGAAGATTGGACAACCATTTGTCCAGAGTGGTATAACGACTCTTGCCTTGGGACTAGAAGACTTCCAAAATCCTTTCCAGCTCTGTGATTCTATGAAATTTCAAACTACCAAGATACCTTTGCCTTGCTAGGGCACATTTTTTGCATGGGAAGTTTATGTATATATGTGTAAGTAAATGAATGAGACAGTGGAGCTCTTTCTTATTTGCTTCTTAATTTATTTAAGAGAATCAGTTGAGATGGGGAATCACTAAGAGTGTTCATATGAAACTTAAATTGATTGCATACAGCTACTATTCATATGTAATACATTTGATTTAATTTTGATCCCAGCTTCTTGTTAATTTTTGTGTGAGGAAATTGTGTTCTCTTTTGTGGAACAGACTAGTGCCGTGATGGCGAACCTATGGCACGCGTGCCACAGGTGGCACGTGTAGCCATAACTGAGGGCACATGAGACGTTGCCGTATGTCAGCTCCAGTGCGCATGTGTGCACTGGCCAGCTGATTTTCAGCCTTCCGGAGGGTGGGGGGAGGCCGTTTTTGCCCTCCCCAGGCTTCAGGAAAGCCTCCGGAGCCTGTGGATGGCGAAAAACGAACCCAACGGGCCTATCAGAAGTTCAGAAATGAATTTCCGGTAGGCCCGTTGGGCCCGTTTTTTGCCATCCACAGGCTCCAGAGGCTTTCCTGAAGCCTGGGGAAGGCGAAAAACGGAGGCTTCAGTGAGGCCTGCGCGCATGCGTGGGGGGGAGCGTGGGGGGGGGGTTTGTGGATGCATGCACGTGGGGGAAGGCATTGCATTATGGGTGTGGGCACGCGTGCACGTTCTATTGCGTGCACACACACCCTTTTGGCACCCGAGCAAAAAAAGGTTCGCCATCACTGGACTAGTGTACTAGTGTATACAAAAGTGATGCCTCACTGAGTTAAAGTTTCTTATTCTCTTTGGCTTAAAAGATTCCAAATTTCATCCGCCAATGAACAATGTATTTTGAGTGTCACGATTCCAATTATTTCATTCTATGTCTTTTGTAACTTATTCCTAATTATTGAGGTTCTACTAAAAAACCAGAATGGATCCCACAAACCTGAAGTCTGCTGAGGATGAACAGCCCACTGGCATTTCTATCTTGAAGGTCAGTATCTTACAAATACAATAGAGCTTTCACACAGAAATAAGGAGCTTCTTGATGCTCATTAGCTCATATCTTGCTAATACAATTATTTTTTTTCAGAAAAGATATAGCTGTTTTATTTTCTGTTCTCTTCATTATGAAAGTGCCATCCAGTTAATAAACGTGGGAAAGCCTTGATAGATTATGCCACAACAATAACAAATTAATAAAATATCAACCGCTAATAACTGTATATAATAAGGACAGAAAAGAACAGGAATAAGTCCTTTGGAGGGAAAAGAATCAAACAAGACTAAGGGAAAAAGAACCTGATTCTAATCAGAAATTTTAACACCTGTACCCAAGGAGAAGTGTGAAAAGGAGAGACTTGCCAGAAAACCAAGCTATAGCTCAAAGCTGATGGCAGATAAATATGGCAGTAAGGAGACCAGATCAAAGACCATAAAAGTCACTGCACTCACAAAAGTAATTGGGAGTAGAAATGATGGATAAAACAATACTTTTTTTTTTTTTTACCATGGGTATACTCCATGTATCCAAATCTTATGGGGGAGCAATTCTTCCAGAGACACTCAGATTACTCAGAACTCTTAGTCTTCCTCAGTTGAAAAAAATGTGAAATGTGCATACCCCAATATTCCATTTCTAAGAAAAACAGATTCATATGGCAGGTACCCCAGGATTTTTGACACAAAAATATGTAGAGAGAGAGAAAAAATCGGGAGAGAAGAAGATGTAATTTTCAAATTGCATAACATCAGAGAGGAAGAGTTTAAGACATCTGCTATTCCTGCCCTAAATGTGCTTATTTCTTTCTTCCAATGCTGTGTATTCTATGAATCTTTCCTTGGACCATAAAATTTGCTCAGCTGATGCACATCAACATGGATCTCTAATTAGAGAATTACTTCATCTGTATAACATAATTTATTATTATGCCATTGATGTTAATATCTTTCTGACATTCTTCTAAAGTATGTATTAAATTAAAAGGATGATAATACAACTCTTTGTCACATTCCATGTAGTATTTGCAATTGTTTTGTCATTTTTTCCCTTCTATTGCAGCAGCTACAGTTTGTTTTCAAAATAAATTCATAATAATACATAGCCTGTCAAACAGCCCTATAATTTTTACTATATCTAGCAACTTGCCATACTACATTCAATCAAATGCTATTTTTAATAGAACAGGCATTAATATCCACATTCACTTCTCTACACTATTCTTTTAAGTGCCTATATTAAATACAGCATCTCTGATACCTAACCTCTTTAAGAATCCCACTCGAAATGCTTCACATTTCCCACAAAACTTGTTGTGTACCATTTTGTGAAATACTTTAAAAACATCAAGCTTATCATATGGTATTCATTGCATCCCCCCCTTGTTTATTTTAGGTGGAGTAATAGATGTAGTCATTAAGGATATTATTCATTCACTTGGAATAATCTGTGTATCAGAGATTATATTCAACAATGTTGTAAACAGGTTCAAGCCAATTTTGTCCATTAGTTGTAATATTTCTGCAGAAATGTCATCAGATTCCACCATCTTGCCATTTTAAAAATGTTTTAATTGCTTCTGTTCTCTCTCTCTATAGTTTGCATAATTATATTATGATGTTCTGTTGTCTTGAAAAAATGGGTGATGTGCTCACTCAGAATAGAACATTTTTTCCTATGGTCACTGGAAAAATATACGGTTAAGTAACAAAATTTACAGAACTCAATAGAAGTACATAAAAATGATTAATAAAATTAGGAAAAAAAGACAGCGAGACAATAATATTCAAGTAGGAGAATACTAAAAGATTAAGATCTTTAAGCACAATGATTACATTATAAAACTACTTTACAAAAGTGTAAAAAAATGTATTTCATTATAAAATAGAACAGTATAAAATGATGTAAAATTTACTGTATATTGGGTTGCAACATTACAATCTTTGTTTCTAAGCAGGCTGAATAATAATTATCTTGTTTTGTTTCCTGTTTCCAAAGGAGTTAAACTCTGAAACAGAATTTGACAACTTTAAAGTGACACAATCTTGATGATCTGTAAGAAGTGAGATATAGAATGTATCTGGTCTGCCAGGAAACTTTCATGCTCACTCACTTCCATGGAGGTGGAGTTTAATGCAGGAGAAAAATTTCATCATATAACACAATTTCAGCTATTTTTGAATTATTGGGACAAACAAATCTCCCTATAAAGTAGATATGATGATATATTCTTTCTAGTAAGACTGTGGGTAATATGTTAAAGTGTGCCAAGATAAGATCCTATAGTATTTTGCAATAGCAAGATTATGCAGACATTTAATTGGAAGAAAATATTTAATTAGGTTTTTCCTTTTTTCTCTCTCTCTACAAATGGATTTCCATTATTCACTGTTTGAAAACTTCTTTGGGTTTGGAAAAACTAAAACAAAAATGTAGGGCTGTTACACAGATAGACTGATATTTTATATTTTTGCCTTCAAGGTCTTCTTCCACGTTGAGTAGAAGCTGTCTAACAGTATTAGTGGAGTTAAATAATCAAGAATGTCAGCTGAAGGCAGTGAGTGATCTTAATTATCCAAAATTATGCTTTTGTGTATAAGTAAGACTTACCTGCAATTGAAAAATGACACTGAGACCCCCTTGGGGGATCCCAAAGGTAAATCTCAAGAACTTTGAATAAACTATCTCTAGAAGAAAGTAGTTCTTGGAGATGTAGGCCTGCACCAAGAACATTTTGGTCTTACCCTGAAAAACTAATTGTAGAGAAAACATTAAAAAAAAAATCTCATTTTGGTAAAAGAATGCAAAAATCACAGCCACAGACCTCTGAACAGACACCATAGCATGTGTAATACTCAAGATCTTGAAGCTTGCAGATCACCCAGATATCTCAACATTTAATTTGTTCTATTTTATATCCACTGATTGGCCAGCCATATTTCATTAGATGCTTAGAAAATATCGTTCGTTTTGATTTCAGATAATTTGGGTTGAGCTTTTCCTCAGAATAGTGGAAAACAGAAGTCCAGAGGGCTTTTAGTCCTAAAACTGAGAACAAGAGCGGCTGCATCATCTGCATATATTTTCAGGGCAAACTCCTATCATTAACTATTGTTAGGTAGAGGTGGAACAAAAATATTCTCCCACATATATTTTCCCACAGGTAGCTTTCCTTCAATGTCCATTATTTTCCTTCCTTATGAATCAGTATATTGGCAGGTTGAATTCTGTGTACACTTATAATTTCATTTATTTTTATGCTTATTTACAAGTGTGGTATTTAGCTTATAATACTGCAGTTTCCTGTGTTCATTACTAATTTTCATTTGCAGAGTGAATAGTTCTCTGATCTCCTGATACTTCTTTATATTTGTTCATATTTATGTTTTTCATTTATGAAGTTCTTCCATTAGTTCTAAAATTTTACCATCCATTCTTTCTTATCAATGACAATTGGAATTTTTCATTAGTACTTGGATCAATCATACCAATTGTGCCCTATTTTCATAAATACCATTCCTGTTGTTAACATTTTCCTCCATGTGTTTCAAGATAATGTCTGTATCTTGCTTTGCTTCTATGATGTGATAACCTTTGGATGATGTAGTTCCTATCATTTCTTGTATTTTCCTTTTCCTTTTGATGGTTTTCAGCCTTATCCTCATTTTGTCACTCCACAATTATGATTAAAATCTATATCAGCTCCTGGGTATGTTTTTATGTACAAGACACTGTTTTTAAACCTTTTGTTAACAAGAAGTCCAATTGATTTCTCACTATATGTTCTTTCATACTTAGGTGATAACCAAGAATATAATCTCCTAGAATAGAAAGTAAGTTAAATGAAACAAAGAAAGCTTATTTTGCTAGGTCATTAATAAAAGAAAGAAGTAGTAACGGGATGGGAAAAGGGTATATTTTATCAACTCCTAGATGGCTTTGGTCATTCCCTTACATGACAATCTCCTTGTTTGATCGATTAACCTAATGTTTCTCAACTTAAGATGTGTGGACTTCAGCTCCCAGAATTTCCCAGCCAGCCATGCTGGGAACTGAAATCCGCACATCTTAAAGTTGCCAATTGGATGAACCAGTTTAGTCCATCATTGGAATGAGGGATTTGTCTACCTAGAGTTCATCAGAGCACTTGGCAAAACAGGAAAACAACAATTAGAGGCCTGGCACTAGATGGATAATGAGCTGGTTGACAACTGATTTAGTGTACACCAATGACTGGGTGTCTAGCTGAAGGCAACTCTTGAAATGTCTACTGCAGGGCTTTTTTCTAGACTCTGGTATTTATAAATCACAAAGTTGAAAATAAAATTATCAAATTTGCAGATTACAGAAAGATAGCAAAAACCTTTGAAGACAATTTCAAGGTTTAGAAGGATTTCTAGACACTGTGCTATGTATAAATGACTAGGCTTAAAATAAAATTATCAAATTTGCGAATTACAGAAAGATAGGGAGTATAGCAAAAACCTTTGAAGACAATTTCAAGGTTCAGAAGGATTTTGATAAGCTGGAACAGTGACCAAAAACTGGGAAGTTGAATGCAACAGGAAAAATACAAAGGAAAGTTGGGGGG
>QLTV01003675.1:3009034-3031827 GCA_003457575.1 Thermophis baileyi | reverse complement strand
AGGATAGGGATGAATAGTAGTATATGAATGTGAAAAGGAATTGGGAATCTTGGTAAATCATAAGATGAACATGAGTTAATATTTGATGCAGCTACAGAAAATGGGAATAGAGACCCAGGGTAGTACCAAGATTTTCAAGAGAAGTCATTCTGCATCTGTCAAATTGCACTTGGAATTTTGTACTGGATTCTGCACACCCCATTTTAAGGGTCATGTCCAGAAGTGAGCAAAGAAGATCATGAAGACCCTGGAAAAAAATGGTTGGAACATGATCATCATCATGTGTGTCAAGGGACAAATATGAAACTGTATCATGCAAATGTTAAATTTTGTATACTTTTGTCAGATATCAGGACTAAAAATATAATCATAGCATTTATGACATGCATTTAGGTACATGTTGTCATTTATCATTGTATCATTGTAATTTGCTTGCTGGGTGTTGAGTAGGTTTAGCTTGAAGAGGAGAAGACTGCAGGGATAATAGTGTTCAATTATTTTGGACACAATAATTGTGTTCAAGTGTCTTAAAGGCTGTCATGTAGAAGATGGGGAGGTTTTTTTCAGAGTTGTTGCAGAAGACAGAATAAGAAACAATTGTTTAAATGGCAAGGAAATAGATTTTGATAGGACAACGAAGAACATTTCTTAATGGTAAGAGTTGTTCACCATCTCTTTGAGAAGCTGTAATGGTGGGTTTCAGCATTGGGTGGGGTGGGGGAAGTTGAACTAGATGATCTCCAAGGTACTTTGCCTCCCATTCTATGACAAATGAAGTTGATGATTGTTGCCTGGTCCTTCTATTGTCAGTTAGCTGAATCATTAAACTGGGAATATAGTTAAGAAAGTAAATATAAAAAGGCTTTGCTAAAATTTAATTTAGAATGAAAAGGTTTGTATACAGTATATAATATCCCTAAGGTCTTGATTTTGGAAAAAATACAGTGAAGAATAAGGCTAAGAAGAGTTGTACATGTTTCTATAAACTCTGCAGTTAGTTTGATCTAATTAAATAGATTCTGTTAAATGTCCCAAGTCTTCTAACCATCAGTGGAACATACTGGTTTAGCATCTTAGTGAATGTATTGTGGGATAGCATGTGGTCCATAGTGTGTGTGTGTGTGTGTGTGTGTGTGTGAGTGATTTATTGTTATTGTTTTAATTGTTAGCTGCTCAGATTTGTGGAAGTGAGATGAGTGGTCATTCAAACAGTTTAATTGACGGATTAAATAAATAGTGATTTTGGTATCTTTTTGTATTTGTGGACCGCCACTTCCTCTACTACTGTATGTGGGTCAAAAGGTTGAAAGCTTCAAGACCACTTTTTTTATAACCTTATTTATAAAATATCTCCTCTCCTGATCACTGGCTCCATTACCATTCTTCAAATGCCAAATAGTTCTATTAATTTTTCAGCTCGGATTTGTTTACAGTCTTTATGATGCTGCAGTGAAGGAACTTTTAAATCTCTCCTTCTCTCATCTCAGCTATTGTTACTGTTGATTCTGGTTTCTTTTGGATTTTCCAAAATCTATGATTTTCTACAAAATTTCTGGAACATTTTTCATCAATATTTTCAAGTTTGTAACATAATATTTTGTGTTTATTGCAGATGCTTGCTATACAAATTGTTTCTTGCTTTTAGGGCTTAATACTATCACTTGTTTCGAATTCTTATCAGCAAATTTATATTTCTGATTTGTATAGGCCATACAATGGATGAATTTCTATTGCTTCAAGTTCACTTCTTTCTAAAAAATGTGTTCTGAAACTCTTCCTTTTTCTGATCTTTTCCTGAGGCTAGTCTAATAATGCTTTATTTTGTAATCATACTTTTTTTTTAATTTGGGGTTTGTTTGTTTTTTTGCTTAGCTATATGATTAGTTTTGCTGATGAATAAGCCCATCTCATATGCTTTCATAATACTCCAAACTGTGCTAATAGGTATTTCTGGTGTATAATTTATATTAAAACCTTGACTAATTCTTTATTAAATTTGCCTTTTATGCTAGCTCTATAATTTAATTCTGTATTATATCTTCAGCACTGGGCCTGGCATTTTTATATGAAATGATTAGAAATTGTCCATGATTCTCTAGGCTATTTTTTGTCCATTGTCACTTGAAGTCTGAAATGAAAAATCAGTTTAAGAGTACCGGTACATCTTGTGTCCTTAGAATGAAATGTCTAATGTCTTTCTTTTGGACTGGACATGTATGCATGTGTACTGTGAGGCAAACAGCATCAAAATGTTAACAGAATAACAAAATAAAGGAGTTGGAAGAGACCTTAGAGGTCTTCTAGTCCAACCCCGTTCAGGCAGGAAACCCAATACCATTTCAGACAAATGGTTGTCCAATCTTGTCTTAAAAATTTCCAGTGTTGGAGCACCCACAACTTCTGGAGGCAAGCCGTTCCATTGATTAATTGTTCTAACTGTCAGGAAATTTCTCCTTAATTCTGGGTTGGATCTCTCCTTGATTAGTTACTATCCATTGCTACTCGTCCTGCCTTCAGATGCTGTGGAGAATAGGTTGACCCCCTCTTTTTTGTGGGAGCCCTTTAAATATTGAAACATTGCTATCAGCCCTAATTCTTCTTTTTATTAAACTACCCATACCCAATTTTTGCAACCATTCTTTATATGTTTTAGCCTCCAGTCCCCTAATCACCTTTGTTGCTCTTCTGAGTCTCAACATCTTTTTTACATTGTGGTGACCAAAACTGGATGCACTGTTCCAAGTGTGGTCTTACCAAGGCATTATAGAGTAGTGTTAACGCTTCACGTGATCTTGATTCTGTGCCTCTGTTAATGCAGCCTAGAATTGCATTGGCTTTTTTGGCAGCTGCAGCACACTGTTGGCTCATATTTAAGTGATTGTCGATTAGGACTCCAAGATTCCTTGGAAGGCATGACCAGGTCTATTGAAGCCTCATCCTCTTTGCCTATTTTGCCTGCTATGCAGTACATGCAACACACGTTAAAAAGGAGCAGGATTCTATTGGCCAGTTCCATTTGCTATAGATCCATCATCACCAGAGATATTTCTGTAATAGATATTGTTACTGCCTCCCCTTTTTTAATCCCCAAGTCTTGGAAAAGCCCTTCAATTTCTCTGCCTGTGAAGTTTTGTTCTGGGATGGACACTTGGGTCATGCCTGAAATCTGCAATCCTATTTCAATTTCCAACTGCTATTCCCGATATCTCAGGGGTTGCCACAAAGAAGAGGGAGTCAACCTATTCTCCAAAGCACCTGAAGGCAGGACAAGAAGCAATGGATGGAAACTAATCAAGGAGAGAAGCAACCTAGAACTAAGGAGAAATTTCCTGACAGTTAGAACAATTAACCAGTGGAACAACTTGCCTCCAGAAGGTGTGAATTCTCCAACACTGAAAGTTTTTAAGAAGAGATTGGACAACCATTTGTCTGAAATGGTATAGGGTTTCCTGCCTGAGCAGGGGGTTGGACTAGAAGACCTCCAAGGTCCCTTCCAACTCTGTTATTCTATTCTATTATTCTGAGTTTCCACTGAGTTTCCAGTGTTTAATGCAGAACAATGTCTAATATTTTTGTTAACAATTAGCTGAATTATATTTGGGTTGTATGTTGAGGCTAAAGTAAATTTCACATTTGATGTTGTCTCTGCCATAAACGTAAAACAATTGCTTGCATCTTTTAAGAGTGCTGTGCCAATTAAAAGGATAGTGTTTGGCAATTAGTATTCTTGGGGCTGTTTTGATTTTCTATCTAGGCATTCTTTAATATAGGCTTTATGGGATGGTTTTGGTCCATTTCCTAAGAAATTATGATCTTGGGACTCTTGTTGTTTTAATAGCAGGAAGAGTCCTGCTTTTTTATATTTTCCCCCTTCTCTCTTACATTTAGTGAAAAATGTTGTCTAGTGATTCAGTAAGTGACTAATACCTATGCCAATATAAGTAGCTATATTACTGCTACCAACTTTGGAGGTATCATGGAAAGCAGACTTAACTAATAACTAATATATGAAAACTTAGGTGGCTGCAACAAACTTCCTTCCCAAATGATTTGAGAAATGACAGGCTACATGCTTTCTCCTTACTCTTAATGGCAGTGAACTGGAAGTATGGTGGCACATGTGATTAAGATGCTGTCTTGACAAGCAGCAGGCTTGCGTTTGAGGGCTGAGTGCTGCCACGGGGTGGGGTGATCTTTTGCTCTTTCCTGCAGGAAATATGAAAGGAACCCCCCCCCCCAACTAGGTATCCCCTGGGCAATGATGATGTCACCGGCTAATCCTTTCCACCTGGAAACAACTTGGTGCCTCAGACACAAGTGCGATGTGATAGCAATGAAGGAAAGTATAAACAGCTGGAACTACATCTGTTACATCAGCAGAATAACAGAATAACAGAGTTGGAAGGGACCTTGGAGGTCTTCTAGTCCAACCACCTGCTTAGGCAGGAAACCCTACACCACTTCAGACAAATGGTTATTGAATATCTTCTTATGTAGTCAGCGACTACATAATGGTTGGTTTTTATAGTTTATCACTGTTTTCTAGAAATTATTTTTTAAAAACAGTGCAAAAGGATTATCACACCATTGTGTTTTTTGTGGCACCAGAAATTACCAGAATCATCATAATAATCAACAGCATTTTCAAGAAGTTACAACGTACAGCATCCCAGCCCTATGTTTTTGATTTGTTTAACAGTTGCATCCTTCACATTTAGTTAACATTTTTGTTCTTACTGTAAAATAGGGTCTTCCCCAGAGGTGGATTCCTCCCGGTTCAGACCGGTTCACCCAAACTGGTAGTGACCCACTGATGACATCAGGGTGATGTCATGGAGCCGGTTCGGTCGGTGCCGGTCCATGGGCACCGTCATCTTTTTTTTGGAATTTTTTTTTTGAAATTTTTTTGAAAATTTTTTTAATTTTTTTTTTAAAAAAATTCTTCTGCGCATGTGCAGAAGCCGAGTTTCTGGCACTGCGCATGTGTCGCCATCTTGTTTTTGGCTTTTTTGGGGGGGAATTATTTTTTATTTTTTGGCACTGCGCATGCACGTGCGAAGCGCACGCACGGCCACGCGGCGCGGCCATGCGGCGTGGGAGGAAGTGAACCGGCAGTGAGGTAAGTTAGAACCCACCCCTGGTCTTCCCCCAATAAGTTGTTGATCTAAAGCTGCTACCTGATTTAATTTTATTGCTGCATACGTTTTGACATATTTATCTATTTTTTGCAGAGCAGTAATTTTTTTGGGGGAAATTGCAATACCCAGGAATTCTAGGTTAAGCTGCTCGATTTCTACTTAGATATAGGAATAAATCTATCTTCTACTTTAATTAGGAGTTTGGATGGAACCTATGGAATCCCTTCGGAGTCCACATCTGTTTAGAGCACAGACACTGACTTCCTGAACTATACGAATTCTCTGTTCCTTGAAGCTGGGATATGGACTGTTTCAAAGCGATTGTCAAATTAGTTGATTTAGTCTGAAATTCCAAAATAAGAATTTATGTGGGTGATCTGCTGTTCATCTGACTTGGCGTAAACACCAGTGGCAGGGATGTTATCTAGCCATCCCACCACCTGGAGTGCTGAGTGGGAGGGTTCCCTCTCCTGTCGTGGCAAGTCATCTCTCAATGAATCATTCACATCAGCCTCTTAGCTACAATCTCATTGTGAATGTAACAAACTTGTTTGTTAAAAGAAATATTATTTCTTTACATGGCAAAACAAAGCACACAGCAGCTGCTGCAGTAAATAATCCTTTATCAAGCCAATTAAAATTTCCACACTTGCTAATAAGTATTTATTTTGTCATTTATAGAACAGAAAAAAGCCTAGCAAACTTGGTGAAATAATTTCTGAGGTGGTTCCCCCCCCCTTTTTTAAGTATTGAATTTTATTGGAGACCTTCTCAAGCACAGCAATCAATCAAATCTTATTCAGCTATTATTCCAGGTGAAAGCTTATTGTGATATTTCCATGCTGCGCATGATTGACTTTGACACTACTTGGTAACTTTTCTTCCTTCCATCAAATACAAGTAATAGATCTAAATCTGATGAGAATTTGTTTAGTTATTTCATTTTGTTAAGGACCTCCCTCCAAAATTATTGCATTCCAGTGGTGGGTTGCTGCCGGTTCGGACCGGTTCTCCCGTACTGGTGGTGGAAATTTGCATCCGCTCGCCAAACCAGCAGCGATGGCCGGCTGTCCATGCCCCCGAACCGGTTCTCCGGTCACCACGGCTGGCAAAAGAACCCTCTGCGCATGCGCAGAGGGTCATTTCCACAACGTGACATAGGGAAGGTAAGTGGAACCCACCCCTGTTGCATTCCCACTAATTGTAGAATAAAATCCCTCTTTGGTTACATTCCTCCAACACCTTGTAGATGTAAGATTGTTATGGGGTCAAATGCCAGTGATGTAAGATCATAAGATATAACTTCTGCATTGGAACAAATGAAAATTTCCCAGAGCACCTGAAGGCAGGACGAGGAGCAATGGGTGGAAGCTCATCAACGGGAGATTCAACTTGGAACTAAGAAGAATGTCATGACAGTAAGAATAATTAATCAATGGGACAGCTTGTCTCCCAGAGTTGTGGGTGTTCCATTGCTGGAGTTTTTCAAGAAAAGATTGGACAACCATTTGTCCAGGATGGTATAAGTACTCCTGCCTTAGACAGGTAGTTGAACTGGAAAATCTCCAAGGTCCCTTCTAGCCATATGATTCTATGAAACAGCAAAATCAATAGTCTGCTTTATACACAGCTTGTGTCCATCTGTCCCTCCCTTCTCATATGTTTATAGACAACTCCAGTCAATTGGCTGTAAGTAGTGTACAGTTCTTCAATATGTGGGGCTAAATAGCAATAGCACTTAGACTTATATACCGCTTCACAGTGCTTTACAGCCCTCTCTAAGCGGTTTACAAAATCAGCATATTGCCCCCCAACAATCTGGGTCCTCATTTTACTAACCTCGGAAGGATGGAAGGCTGAGTCAACCTTGAGCCGGTGAGACTTGAACTGCCAAATTGCAGGCAGCCGGCAGTCAGCAGAAGTAGCCTGTAGCAGTACTGCCATCACGGCTCATATAACCAACACATACAAGATAAATTAAGAACAAAACCTTGCATTATGATCACATTGTTGGAAGTAAAATCTGGCCCGATTCTTATTCCAAGCTGGGAGAAAGACGCAGGAGAAATGGATTGTAGGCAGGCTGCAGTTGGAAAGGAGGTCTCCATTTATTTGGTAGCTAGAAACAACAGTAACAGCAGTATATTACTGGGGTGGCTGACAAATTGAGGTTGAGGGTAGATGGGCTTTTATACAATTTTGGAGGCTTTGCAATTGAGATGCCTATTCCTGTGCAAGAATATGTCCTTTAATATTTTAATGGCTGTTGTCAAATACCTATAGGGTCATGTGGGAGTCATAACTGGCTCTACAGGCAAAAGGGAAAATGCAAATCCTAAGTGTTTTGTTTGTCTGAGCTAATCTTGTCACTTTTGGCTCCTTGCCTATTGTGCTGCTTATTCGGAGCTGCTGGCTGCCCTTTGTTTATGAATAGAGTGGCCTGGCTTTATGAATGGATACAAAATATCCAATCCTAAAGCCTAGCCTCTTCAGGCTTCTGCTTGAGGCTGTTTTCCTATAACAGAAAGACTGGGGCTGCTTTCTGCCTTTGTGAAGGAGATTTTTCTCATCCTCTCTCTTCTGCCTCTTTTACTATTCTGTAGAATATTTTATTCTAGAGTGGGGGGGGGCCCTTCCCACAACTGGAACAATTCAGAACAATTTCAGAAATTATCGGAAGGTGTCATCATAACAACCTAAGCTCCAAATTTGGTAAAACAACCAGGTTTTCATTGATTTTCTATCTGCCAGGAAGTAGGTGGCCATTCGAATAGCAAGGAGATCCTTTGCCAGAGGAGGGGTATGGCTTTTGAAAGGTTATGTTCATGGATCCTGAAAATTATCATGAAAGTAGCAATCTCTGAGTCTTTAGCAATCCAGAGGGCAATCTCTGAGTGTGGATGTTATGTGACCACATATAAATGGTAAATATATTAAAGCTATGTTAGCATTTTGAAAATGCCATCTTTGGGATTAAAAATAAAAGATTTAACCTTGAACATAGTTAAATTTTGTTATACTGCCTGTAAAATTAGACAAACTTTGATGATACACTGATGAACCCACCACCAATTTCTGCTGGTTTGGTTTTACTTTATTTTTAGTATCTTTTTGTTTGCAATTAGGGTCAGTGACCATGATAAAAATGTTCATTCACTTTAAAATTTGTAGGCCCCCACTTTAAAGTGAACCCTATTGAACTCATGGCCTTTTGAGCTCAAATTTATGTGGTTAAGTAAAACATTTGTTAAGTGAGTTTGCTCCATTTTATGACCTTTCTTGCCACAGTTGTTAAGTGAATCATTATAGTTGTTAAATCAGTCAAACTGTTGTTAAATGAATCTGGCTTGCCCATTGACTTTGCTTGTCAGAAGTTTGCAAAAGGGGACACTGCAACCGTCATAAATATGAGTCAATTGCCAAGCATCTGAATTTTGATTACATGACCATAGGGATGCTACAAAGGTCGTAAAGGTGAAAAGTAGTCATAAGTAACTTTTTTCAGTGCCACTGTAACTTTGAACAGTCATTAAACAAACTGTTGTAAGTTGAGGACTACCTGTATTTTAAATAAACAGATGAAGTATTCTATAACATGGTTCTAATCTGAAATATACTTGAAGTTTTCTTCCACTCCAGACAGAATGCCAAAGAAATAAGGGCAAACTAAACAAATGTACACTCATTCAAGTAACCTAAAAGAGCTCTGGTGGTGCAGTGGTTAGAGTGCAGTACTGCAGGCTACTTCTGCTGACTGCCGGCTGCCTGCAATTTGGCAGTTCGAATCTCACCGGCTCAAGGTTGACTCAGCCTTCCATCCTTCCGAGGTGGGTAAAATGAGGAGCCAGACTGTTGGGGGAAATATGCTGACTCTGTAAACCGTTTAGAGAGGGCTGTAAAACACTGTGAAGCGGTATATAAATCTAAGTGCTATTGCTATTGCTAAATGGGTAACAAAAATTAAAAATAGGATTCAATGCTTGCTAATATCATGCTTCAAGGTTGATTTAAGTATAACTTTAAGCTGGTTTTCATCAGCCTGCATACCTTCTAAAAGTATAGATTTTGGCTTTCAGAGTCCCTTTAGTGAGTGTGACCTGTGGAACTGCGCTTTTGTGCCCACAACTGCTCATTCCTGAACAAAAGAGGTCAACTGCTGTATATGTCATTGTCAGAGGCCCTCCAGTTCAGAAGTGTGCTGTTCTAGGATGGTAAATGAATTAAAAACAGATGCACTTTGCACACTGCTTTGTAGTCAAGGACATTTAAGTAGATAAAAGAGTCCTAAGGATAGGAGAAAATGGGATATATCAGTGGTGGGTTTCTCCCGGTTTGGCCCGGTTCTGTGAACCAGTAGCGACAGGCTTTAGAACCCACTACTGGGATATATGCTCATGTTTTTATAATAGAGAAGGATTTTGAGCAGAGAAGGACTTCAAGACTCCAAGCACATGTTCAGTAGAAGAATAAAATTGTTTTACCTCAGGGGCACAAATGATTCAGCCAACCTAGATTGTTTTGCATTGTACATGTGTGTGTATTTATTAACAGAGTTTTAGATAAAGTTGGAGAATTCTGAAAAGGCCAAATGCCACCATAGCCTGTTGCATACAACTTAAGAGTATGTTTATTACTTTTTCACCATTTAAACTTGCAAGATTTTGTTAATGTAACTTTACAATAAAAATAAAGCTAATATTAATTGATGTGCTTCTTGTCTAGTTTATTTGGAAGAACTCTTTTAATATAATTTTTATTAAGACAGTAAAAATTAATACTAGCTAAACTTAGAGAAAGAGAATGGAAAAAAGAATTAAAAATGCAGGAAAAAAAGGAAATAAAGAATATAATAAAGAAAAAGAAAACTATATACTGTAAATACGTAACTTCCAGCCTTCATCACAAGTATAAACAAATTTAGTAACTCTCCACCCCCTATAAGATTACAAAAAGATATCGCTTCATCAAAAATTCTATCTCTTACCTGTAAGCAAATCCATAAAACAGTAACTTTTCATTCCTGGTGTCAGCAAAAAGCCTATTAAAAGTTGCCAAAGCTTTGCAAACAAAACTATTTTAACCTTGATCAAATAAACCAATTCTATATTCCTTTCTTTTATTTTTAACAGCCTTAATCATCAATTGTTGTAGGATATGAATTCTGTTATAAACAAAACACACACATACACGCGCACACACACATACACACACACACATTCACTCATTCATTTTCTATAGCTGCCCATCTTAGTTAATGACTATGGGTGGCTTACAATTAAACAAAAATTACAACTAAGACACTAAAAACTGCCTAAAGCTGCCTAGAGTGACTGGGCAGTATGAGTTGATTCAATAAAATGTAATAATATAAATCATTGCATGAATTAGTGTCTGGGATTGACTATATCTCTCTCTGTCTCTCTCTGTCTCTCTCTCTCTCTCTCTCTCTCTGTCATATACCTGTTACATTTTTGTTGAAGCAATTGCATTCACCACTTATCTATCAAGGCAGATTCAAGGTTTTGCTTTTGACATTTTGAGCCCTGGACTATTTAGGACCCAGGATAGTGGATAGTCCACCTACAACAATAAGACCTGGTTGATCACTAAAATTCCTGAACAATTTTAGTGATCAACCAGGATGAAAGGTCCTACTGAACCACAGGGTATTTTTTTTTTCTGGGTAGGCATTAGCACCTAACCTCTGGAATGCTCTCTCCTAAAATTTGGGAAGTCTTTTAGGCACCAAATGAGGGTCTGATGAGAACCTATCTTTTCATCCAGGTCTTTTCTGTGAGTTTGATGGATGAATTGATCTTGTTTCTGTTTTCTTTCCCCAAGGATGTGTGCAGAGTGGAATGGGGCTCCCCCCAAAAAAGTGAAGGCGATGAATGCAAAATGTGATGAAACCCCATGTTAAAAGGAGATGTGGCTTCAATTGCACAGTTGTTATTTGCCAATCAATCTCCACATAGTTGGCAAACCAAAAAAGCATGAACTATATAGACTTCAGAAAGGCATCTTTAACGCTACTCTAGGATAAACATAATCTTTAAAACTGTAAAAATAAATTCCTAACTGTATGGGGTTTTGTGTGTGTGTGTGTCTGTGTGGTCTTCAAATTACTTTAAACTCCTGACAACTGCCTGGACAAGGCCTTGGAGTTTTCTTGCCAATATTTTACAGACTGCTTTGCCTTTGTCTTCTTCCTAGGGCTAGGAGAGAATGACTGGCACAGGATCACCCAGATGGCTTTGTAGTTAAGGTGGGACTAGAACTCCTGGTTTCCCAATGTCTAGCCTGGTGTCTTTAACTACTGCACTAAATTAGCTCTTTAATAGGCTTAAAGGGAGTTAATATGGTTGGACTCTATTTGAAATGCTTGCATCTACATCTGTTACCCATCTGGGCTGGGTTGCCTGTTCTCACCTCTGCTTTCTTCCTAATCTCTCAATTTGCCATCTTGACTTCTTTTTTTTTAAACCATTTCCCTTCTTTTTTATTGTCTGTAATGTGTATGAATACAGTTGTTACTGTTCTTTTATGAGGTACTTTATATTTCGTAAAATGTTTTGAGATGCATTGGAGAGGTATTGGAGAAAAATAAAAAAATTACAAAAAAAAATGTACTTGTGATAGGAATACCTAGAAGGAAATTCTACAAATCTATTCAGTATGGATTCTTTTTTCAGGAGTAGATCTGAAGCTGGCAGAATGTCAGGGATGTTTAATATGAAATGGATCCTGATGGTAGTGAATGGTAGTTATTTTATCTGCGAAGTCCCTTTAAGAGGATAAAGTTTGGCTCTATCAATTGCCTTTGATCAAACCGAGAGCCTGAAGCTAGGAGAAAAAAACAAAACCTGAAAGGAACATTTGTGCCTTTAGGACAACCTGCTACAGAAACAATACTAATGCAAGATAGCTGGGATGAAAGAAGAGAAAACAGTTGCACCCAGAAAGAAGGAAATGCTGATATCAAAGCATATTCAAATGTTGTATTAAAGACAATTCTATGTATGAATGCAAGATGAGAGAATAAATTATTGTTATGTAATGCAGGAGATCACAGATATGGATCTGGAGTTTTGTAGTCCAAAATTAGCCCGCTTAGGTGCCTGAAGAATTAAATTCTCATAGCCCAGAGAAATGTTTTCCCAAATTGGATGCGAGGCTCCAGGCATTTCTGGCTCCTCTGAATGCTTTCTCCCTTTGTCTTTATTGCTGTTTGTGCAGCCTCTTGGTCTTCAATTGCCATCCACTTGGCTCCCATTGTTCACAGTTGCTGGCCTTCTTGCTTCCTGCCCCCAAAGCTGAGATCACTGGCCAGGCTCTGCAGCCGATCCCATCTTACAGTAGCTGCATCTGTGCTTCCTCCCACACAATCTTTTTTTTTTTCCCCCCCATCAGGCTGCTGCCTTCATTTAGTCCAAAACAAACGGGGAAACAACAGGGAAATGTGCTATGCTGAGTGATGTAGTTCCCTGCCTACATTCTCACAGCTCTATTTTGAAAGCAGTCGTGACTGTCAGTGGTCAGAGGTTCATTTTTGGATTGTACAACAGACCCCACTGGATGACGAGCAGGAATGTGTTTTGCCCTTGCAGGCTTTTCTTTTCTTGCTCAATAATTAACAAAAGGAGAATGTTCATTTTACTAACATAAAGTCCCAAATGAAACTATTTCCTGCTCCTATACCCATCATCCTATTTTCTAATTCCCCAGGCTTATCCTCATTAATCTATGAGCTTCTTTCCAGATGGTTCTCCTTTAGGGATGTGTGTTGAATGTCATTGGTATCTTTCCTTTTCCGGGTCCATTCTGAGGCACACATACAGATGCTTATAACTCAGTAATCTTACAGCAGCATCCAAAATTGAGGACTGTTTTCTTTAAGTGCTGCTGCCCTTACTCCAGCCCCTTTCTTAATTTCTGCTTTGAATCCTTTTTCCTCACAGCCTCGTACTCCACCGGCTGTCTCCTGTTGCTCTACTTTCCCCTTTGTGGGCTGTTGTTTGCTAAGGGCTTTGCTTGATCCAACCCTCTGTCAGACTGTTGCATTTTCCCTTATTTTATTTGTTGTTCTTCGGCCCTAGGCTGCTGGCATCTGTTTCTGCTCTGTCCCTGAGACTCCAGCTATTCCACTGTGGTTTTTTTTCAGGTAGTCGTCTTCAGTTGTGAGTCATCTTTTTTGCTTCTGCTGTAATGGTTTGTGAGAATAACCTTGTGAAACAGGAGGAGGAGGAGGAGAAGAAAGAATTTCAGCCTAGACAAGAGTCAGACAGGAGATATCTCAGTCCACAGAAAGAATGAGAGTGTGGAAGGGACCCTCCCAAGTCGTCTAGGAAGTGAAGGCACGGGATGGGAGGGGGAAGCGCTTTCAGACTTGCAAGATTCTCTTACTGTAACTTTATAATAAAAGTAATGGTAATACAGGTAGTCCTCGAGTTACGACCACAATTGAGCCCAAAATTTCTGTTGCTAAGTGAGACATTTGTTCAGTGAATCTTGCTCCATTTTTAATGACCCTCCTTGCCACGTTTGTTAAGTGAATCTCTGCAGTTGTTAAGTTAGTAACACGTTTGTTAAGCGAATCTGGTTTTCCCATGGACTTTGCTTGTCAGAAGGTCGTAAAAGGTGATCACATGACCCCAGGACACTGCAACCATCATAACTATGAGTCAGTTGCCAAGCATCTGAATTTTGATCCCGTGACCATGGGGATGCCGCAATGGTCAGAAGTGTGAAAAATGGTCATAAGTCACTTTTTTCAGCACTGTTGTACGTTTGAATGGTCACTAAACGAACTGTTGTAAGTCGAGGACTACCTGTACTCTTGGTTTTCGTTTCTTATCTGGGTATCTAGAAGGGCTGACTTTTCTGACAAAAGTGTAGTCAGAAACACACATATGAGCCAGCTCAGGAGCAACCCTCACCTGATCTTGCTTCCCTTGGAGGCCCTTCTACTTCACTGATTGTGAAGCTGTAAAAACATTGAGATTCTAGAACAGGGCTGTCAAACTCCCGGCCTGCGGGCCAGATGCGTCACATGCTGGCCACGCCCACACCCGGTTTAGCGAAGGTGGAAAAAGTCCCCATACGTCATGTGACGCCGCCATGACGACGTGAGTTTGACACCTCTGTTCTAGAATCTATTTGGACAGGGAAGGACTTGCACTGTCCAGAAGCTCTACATCAGCTTCTAACAAAAATAAAAGGCGGGGCGAGAGGAGAGGAAGAATTGATTTCCCCCAAAAGTTTGCAGCCATGTGTTCTAAAAGCATGCATCGAGAGGCAGACTTTTCCACACAATCTTCCTTCCACAAGATCTCAGCAAAAGCCATCCCTTGAAGCTGCTTAGGTGCTTAGATTTGAACAGGCATTTTCCTCCTTGACTTGGACTTAGTCCAAGGGATAATTTGATGATTTGACAATTTGATGGGAAGTAGCCCCCACTAGCCAGTGTAGGATTAGTCCATCTGGAGTGAATGGAGGAACAAAGAAGCAGAGGATTGCAAGGCTCTACAATTCTCATCTATTGCCATTTAAGGACAGTTTCACAATGGTATGGTTGTATTCTAGTTCATTGACTTGTCCAAATTAAAACATTTCTCTTAGATTGAAAAAGAGGGAGCAAAACAGTCCTGTAACTTTTCAGAATAGTTTGCCTTATAGATGGCTATTTGGTGCAGTGCGATGACTTTCAGATGAAGATATATAGCCGTGATGGCGAACCTATGGCATGCGTGCCGGAAGTGGCACACAGAGCCATCTCTCCAGGCACGCGAGCCATCGCCTGTTGCTCTTCCGGGTTCCGGCGTGCCGGCCAGCTGGTCTTCACGCGCGCAGGAGCGCCGGAAACCAGAATAGCAGCTGACTGGTGTGCATTCCCGCGCTGGGAAGATGATCTTCCAGTTTCTGGCGTGTGCATGCACTCTGGCCAGCTGGTCTTTGCACGCGCATGCACACCAGAAACCAGAAGACCAGGTGGCTGGTGCACATGCGCGCGACGGAAACCAGAAGATCATCTTCCCGGCTCGCGCATGCTCGTGGCTGCTCTTCTGGTTTCTGGCGTGAACATGTGCACTGGCCTATATGTATGTGTGGTGCCTGGAAGCCCACACATTCACAAACCTATACAGATACTGTATATACAGCCCTTATTGGAGGAGTGAGACAATAGGAAAAGGAAAGGTCAGACAGAAGTGGAATATATGAGGTGCAGCCAGTTAAAATCACCTATAACATCTGGCCATTAACACAACACTTGTTCGATGTGACACAAACATTTCTTTACAAAAGAGCTGATTGGCACTCATAGGATGATAGAGATATAGTGCTAAATTTCCTGGTGGATTCTCGGTTCAGTTTTTCTGCAGTGTAATCAGTCTTGATAATCCCTTTTATAGATGGACGGCTACAGTAAGATCAGTGACAGAATATCCTGTGGAGTTAAAATGTTCCCCCATTAGTTTTGGAAATAGTTATTTGTTGGACCACATGTATAGATAAGTGAGGATTTCATTTATCACTTTTTTCTGTGTAAGGAAAAGCCCAAAGTAAATTGTAATGGGGCATTGCTGATTGATTGATGATGCCATACATCACACTGGAAGCCAATGTCTAATCCCTCTGATCTGTGACAGTATTAGAATTGGTCACTGTGTTGCCAGAAATGAAATAGTATTGGCATTTGGGTCCGCCAGAGAGGGACATATTTATGCTTGCTTTCAAGAGCTGTCCAACTTTTGACAGTTATATAACCCACTACAATTGATCAGATTACAGTCCTACAATCACAGAGCCTGACCCACAGCTGATCATGGCTTATCAGTAACAGAATGTTCAGATGACCTTTGGGACCTTCGGGTCTGTCTGTCTGTCTCTCTGTCTGTCTGTCTGTTTGTATGTATGTCAGGCAGGGGTGGGTTCTGGCTTACCTCGCTGCCGGTTCGCTTCCTCACGTGCCACGCGGGTGCGCGCTGTGCATGCGCAGTGCTAAAAACCCAGCTTCTGTGCATGCGCAGAAGCAAAAAACAGCTTCTGTGCATGCGCAGAAGCAAAAAACAGCTTCTGCGCATGCGCAGAAGCAAAAAACAAGATGACGGCACCTACGCCGCTGCCGAGAGAGCCGGTTCGGGGGCGTGTCCAGCCGGCCATCGCTGCCGGTTCAGTGAGTGGGGGAAAATTCTATAGAGCCAGTCTGAACCGGCAGGAACCCACCTCTGATGTCAGGGTATATGTAGCCCCATGCCCCAAATGTCTTTTCCTAAAATATATAATTTTGCCCATTCTCTACTACTGCTTGTTTTCTTTTCTCCTGGCTAAACTTGTGCACTCTAAAATATGACTGCGATTTTCCCCCTTCTTTTTTCTGTCCCCTCTGAATAAGTTTTTTCGTTCATTTTGCTTCATCCTTTGTGGAATCTGTGAACAACGCTGTTGGGGTGCCTTTAGAATCTATGATAATAGTTTTGGTTTTCATTCTGACCATCTCAATAAAGTACAGATTTGGCCTTCTAGAGGATAACGCTGAGGCCACACACTGGCTACACATTCATCTCCTTGTGGCCATGTGGTGTTTTTTTTCATGAGTTTGAAAAGCAGCTGATTAAAGCTTTCACTGTGTGATGGCTGATTGTTGGTTAAAAAAAAGTACTTTCTGCATTTTCTTTTCAGCCATAGCCCTGCTATCTTTGATTTCTAAACAGCATTACCTGGAAGAGACCTGGATGGCAGACACAGTACTATGTTTCTCTCTCTCTCTCTCTCTCTCTCTCTTTTTACAGAAGTTAATCTGTGTTCCCTTTCTAAGGCTGATTCTATACTATAATTAGAGGGAGGAGGAGGGGTGAGGAGCATATTGAATGCTGCAGCGTTTCCTTTTCTCCTTTGAAATGGGTTATAGTTTCTCTCAAGGGATGTGAAAGAACTCTTAAGCCAAGAGCTCACTTCTGAAAGCACCAGGTAAAGTTCACTGTGACCTTAGCAAGTCCTTGGTTTCTACCAAATTGTGGAGGCTTCCTTGCTCACCTTGAGTCCCTTTTATGTGTACTTAAAAAGAAGAAGAAGCAAATTGGTGCTTTCTGCATCCAGAATGAATTAGACTAAGCTGACTGAGGCAAGGGCATATGCTTCTCCTTGGAGAAACAGTTAAGCTAATGTCCAGAACTGTTATGCTATTTTCAATCCTTTCTGGCTAATGTAAGGTCTTTCCTACTTTTTTTTGTTTTAAAATGTATCACATGTGTTTTAGCAAGGCCCCCAAATGATATTTGACAGGTGGAATTCAGTGGTGGGTTGCTACCGGTTCGCCCCGATTCGGGCGAACCGGTAGCGGCGGTGGCAGGAGGCTCCGCCCACCAGCCCGGACATCATCATGGACGATCTGTGCATGCACAGAAGCGCCGCGCGCATTCACAGTTCCGAACCGGTAGCGAAGGTAAGTGAAACCTACTACTGGTGGAATTAATAGGCTTCCTTGAAAAAACAAAATTTTGCACAATTTTCCTTGGCTTTTGAGAAGAGGATGCATCTACCAGCCCATCTGGCCACAGGGGTTTTAGGCAGTGTCAGGTTAGATCCGGTCCTCTTACAGGAGAATGGTCAAGTCAGAGATCTTCTTGACCATTTCATTATTGCTGATGCTGAAATGGACACGACGTACAGAACCCTTCTCCTTTGATAAGCCTAGTCCAACTGGACATCTCAGTGGCACAAATAATGTGCAGGTGTGCTGGGTCAGAAACTGGTCTTCCAACCATGATGTGATTCAGCCTGAACTTTCTGAATAGAGGTAAATTAAAACCAGAGGTTATTTTCTTTCTGCAAAACATGACTACTTGGCTTGATCCAAAACCTTTCCCCCCAAACAAGGGTTATACTGGTTTTGTTTTTTAAAAGAATTACCATGAGTAATACCTGATCCTATATAAATTCAACATTCTTCCTTTTGTACTAGCATATCCTTAAATGACATGAGAAATGGAGAAAAAGGCTCACGTCTGCCCATTAGAATCCCATCGAATTTCCATTCTTATAAGTTTTGTGGGCTGCATTGAACCATGGTTTAAATAATACTAAGAGAGGGACCTTGAAGTAGAGTCAGCAGTTTAACCTGCAATTGCAACAGCTGCTTTTGAAGACACATGACAAATGCTTCTCTCAACATTTGGGAGACTAAAAACTGTTGTCTAGTCTGTGTGATTATGGTATATGTGAATATACACCCTTCCACAGTTATAAAGATAGCAGCTTCCGTTACCTTCATCACCTGAACTTTAGAAAGGAAGGAAGGAAAAACACATGTATGAGTGTTTTGTGCTTTTGGGATACATACACATTATAAAAAGACTAGGGACTGTTTATAAGTGATTAAATAATTGTTTTGATTCTAATGAAATGTATTAAACATGTGAATAATATTAACATAGCACATGAACCTGGGAGCGGAGCTATTATTAATTTGAATTATGATCTGTAGATAGATGGCCATTTTATTGCCTTGAATTTCAATCAATATACATTTTCTGATTTCTGCCATCTGTTGCAGAGTTCTCCTAGTTGTGAAACTAGGTCTTTTTTCTTCTTCTAGTAGAAATGGCAAAGGTGTTTCCAAGAATATAAAACTAAAATGCACATAGGTGGGGGGGGGGAGTTAGTGGAGAAAAGTGATGTCATGGGGAAACATCCTGAGTCAAGTAACAATGTTCTAGCTAAGAAAATGTCCAGATCTTTTCAACTTGCATCATTCTAATATTCTCTGAGCTGGGTAAGTTAGGCTTTATAGTTTAGACAACCCTATAATTATTGGGTATTGGTGGACATGCAGTTTGAAAGAACTGACTGGTATGTACTTGGCACAGACTGGCATTGAGTGATGCACACTTGGGCCTGAGGCCTAGGATCTCTCTCTATGCACCATCCTTCCCAGGCAATAACTGTGTGGCACATGTGTGTGATTTCAACACAAGCAACTCAAAAACCCTGTCTAGTGATCTGAATGCCAAAAAGCCTCTTGTTAAACTCTATTGCAATATTTTGGCATTACAGCTTTTTTTTTGTGTGTGTTCTAGCTAGAAAATTTGTCTTAAAACACCACTAAATCTGTCTCTTCTCATTGTTCTTTCTTTCCTGTATTTTTTTAGTTATATACTGTTTGATGTTCATAGCTTACAATTTCTGTCTGCTCTGGGACTGACTTGTCTTTCATTTTGAATTTATTCAACACAAAGTCTTGGCTTTCCTTACACTTCTAGCTCCTTACCCTAATTCTTCTACTGTCCTCCATTCAATGGTTCCCCAACATTCTTAGGTTGCCATGTTGTAGTTTATTTGTTTCTGACATCATTTCCCCAGGATTGCCCATAAGTAACTACTTCTTTGTTTTAGTATAAGCATACTGTATACTTGCGTCATCAGTGACGGTGTCTAGCCACTTTGTAATTTTAATATCTTGAATGTGTCTTTACATATTATCTGATTAAAGGTAATTATTCCCTCTACAGCCCATGATTTATTTGATTCCCCCCCCCCATTCTCAAATAAGTACAATACCAAATCATTAGATTCCCATGAGGTCTAAACCTTACTGGAAGATCTGATGTCCCTCTGATTGTGAAGTAACCGATACCAGTCCATTTCAGTTTGATTCTGAGAATTTCAGTCTTCAGTCTGGACACTTCTACTCTGACAACATAAAATTTGACTTAGTGTTTGGTTCTGAGATTTCATATACTAGTGGTATATATACCGCTATATATATATATATATATATACATATATATATATCTGAATATGTATATTCAGATTCCGTCACTTACCCATTGATGCGTTTATATACTGCTGCTTTAATAGATTTTGAAGCCACAAAATCCTCAGAATGGCCAGAAAACAATTTCAGGACCTGGGGAATTGTAGGGTTGATACCAGGTAGTAATTTCTTCCCTTCAGGAGTCTTTGGTAATGGAATTATGCATAATTCTCCACTATGAAAGAATACCTGACGAAAAATAAATATATATATATATATATCTGTATATATAATCTTTGTAGCACCGAAATGCTGGATACCTCGTAACTGGACTTTCTTTCAGGTTTAATTCAGCCATGTTATTTCACATGTTTTTTTTCCTCTTCCACAATACCTTATTTGATACCTTCCAGCCTGGGGACTCATCATCCAGTGTCATGTTGTCAACTATTGTTTGGTTGTGAATGCCCATCTGGTTTTCTTGGCAGAATATTAGAGTGAGCTGCCATTTCCTTCTCCAGTAAATTGTAAATCTGTATTTAGTCTGACCACTCAACTATAACCTGACCATCATGAGTGAGTATTTTGGAGTTGGACACTCAGTGGTTTAACGCACTGTGTCACTGAGATGCTTAAGCCTCTTCACCATTACAGGATACTGACCAAAAAGGTTGCTTTAGCTTAAACTCAAATTTCTGTATGACTTAAGCTTTCATTTGGATAAAGAAATTACACTTTAGCCTAGAAATAACTCTGCTATTGTGAGCCATTTATGTTTTTACAAGTCTGACATTTACAAGCTGTAATAAAAGAAAGTGCATGTGTCCATGTTATCTATGGTTAGCAAAAAACTTTTTTTCTTTGTGTTCATCCTACTAAATGTATTTGTTTCTATATTTAATCTAAAATAATTAATTTCTAGAAAGATACAAAGAAGAAATACTAGGCTCAAGCTATACCATTACATCTAAAGATGCAGGTAGGCCACATAGATGCCCCAGAAGCATGCTTTGAGAATAAAAGAATGAGTAGATGTGATCAATGCAATAAATGCAATTCTGTGTGTGTGTGTGTGTGTGTGTGTGGTGTGTGTGTGTGTGTGTAGGTGACATTTGCCAGAAAAAAAGATTAAGGTAACAAAGATGATAGAAAGCATGTTGGAGGCTGAAAGGAATGATAAGGAAGAACCTCAATATGCCTTCTTGAAAATATATCATGGCGATGCACCTGGCTTTTGATACTATGATGAAGTGGCCCTCCAAAAAGTACATGAACCTAAGGCAAAGGAATGGGAACAAGCTTTTAAATATATTTCATTTAAATATAATTAAAAAAAATGAATTGGTGCAACTTTTATGGAGCCTTGGAGCTACACCCAAGGCTTTTGGCCATGTACAATGTTCATGTCTCTGTGTGTCTCCGGTCTACAGAGTATGGTGGCGAAAGAATAAGCAATTATGAATTGCAGCCACCCCCAGGTCATTTTCTAATTACTGTCTAAGGGGAAGAAAAGGTAGGCAGAATCATGAAATTTCATTTGGGGCCTGCTTATGCTGTAGGCTTTAACAAAGGTCAGTGAAAGTGAATGACTTTTTTTTTAAAAAAGCATAGAACTCAGAACTTAATGGAATTTTCTCTAGAATGCCTGTTGTAATTGTGCAGATGTTATACTCCAGCTGTGCTCAAAAGGACAATCCTGGTGTTTGAAGATGTTTAGAAGATTAAGGGATTAAATGGAAAAGGCTTCAATGGAACATTTTTTCTCTCCTTTTGGTTAGTCTGTTACTTTAAAATTTTGCCCTAAACTGATAAGAGAGAGAGAGAGAGGAGAGAGAAATGTGAAAGTCTGTCCTTTGGGACCTTTAACATTAATACATTCTACATAATTCTGTATTTTTCCCCCTGACCGCAGGAATAATGCTTCTGCTGTTATGCTGAAAGGGAGACAATATTCTTACTTTGAATACCAACCTGAGGTTCAACTGAGGCAATGTTTTTCATTTATATTTTAAATTGGTGATGTTTTTGTACTGAAGTTGATGGTGAAAGGTGACAGTGTTACAAGGGGAAAAACATGGTTAAATGATAAAGGAGTAACCTGAGGTTTACTCTTTTATGTATGTATGTAGTAGTATTTCACCTATGTTTTATTTTCTGCCTTTCCTGGGATAAAGCAAGCGGTAATCAAGATGAGACATTCAGTATGGCAATAGAGAGATTGTTAGATTTTTAATGATGTAACATCAAGTGCAGACTTGCCACGTCATCCATTTTACATCAATAACCTATAGCATGCAGAAAGGAGAGGGGTAGTCTCCTTCCATGTAGAAATTATACACAACGAAATCCTGATTATTAAAGGCTATACAGGTAGTCCTCTATTTACAACAGTTCATTTAATGACCGTTCAAAGTTACGATGGCACTGAAAAAAGTGACTTATGACTGTTTTTCACACTTATGACCATTGCAGCATCCCCATGGTCATGTGATCAAAATTCAGATGTTTGGCAACTGACTCATATTTATGACGGTTGTAGTGTCCCGGGGTCATGTGATCACCTTCTGACAAGCAAAATCAATGGGGAAGCCTGGTTCACTTAACAATCCTGTTACTAACTTAACAACTAGAATAGTTGTAAGTTGCTTCTCTCCTTGATTAGTTTCCACCCATTGCTTCTTGTCCTACCCTCAGGTGCTTTGGAGAATAGCTTGACTCCCTCTTCTTTGTGGCAGCCCCTGAGATATTGGAACACTGCTATCATGTCTCCCCTAGTCCTTCTTTTAATTAAACTAGACATACCCAGTTCCTGCAACCGTTCTTCATATTTTTTAGCCTCCAGTCCCCTAATCATCGTTGTTGCTCTTCTCTGCACTCTTTCTAGAGTCTCCACATCTTTTTTA
>QLTV01003675.1:2991716-3008631 GCA_003457575.1 Thermophis baileyi | reverse complement strand
GGTGATGCTGTCTAACCCACATTTTTCTACTTTATCTAGTAGTAAGCTATGGTCTACTTTATCACACGCCTTACTGAAGTCCAAGTAAATTATATCGACAGTATTCCTCTGGTCCACTAATTTTGTCACTTTGTCAAAGAATGCAATAAGATTAGTCTGGCATGATCTGTTTTTGACAAACCCATGTTGGCTTTTAGTTATTACTTTGTTTGCTTCTAGGTGTTCGCTGATTCGTTGCTTGATTATCTTTTCCAGAATCTTCCCTGGTATTGAGGTCAGGCTGATAGGTCTGTAGTTTCCTGGATCTATTTTTTCCCCTTTTTTGAAGATGGGAACTACGTCAGCTCTTTTCCAGTCCTCTGGCAGTTCCCCGGTGCTCCAGGATCTTTGAAAGATAATTCAGTGGTTCTGAGATCTCGTCTGCCAGTTTCTTCAGAACTGCAGTGATTCGCTTAACAACTGTGGCAAGAAAGGTTGTAAAATGGGGCAAAACTCACTTAACAATTGTCTCACTTAGCAACAGAAATTTTTGGGCTCAATTGTCATAAGTCGAAGACTACCTGTACAGACCTTCAGTTCAAACATTGTATGAGAAGATTACCCCTTTGCACAAAATTTTCTACTTGAATTGATTTATTGGGTCAAATATGATCAGCTGCATTCAAATTGATTCATCAGATTGACAAATATTTGCCACAAGTGCACATTTTTATCAACCAAATCAATTTGAATTAAATTTCCTCAAATGTATCAAATGGAATCAACCCTTGAATTGATTTGATTTGTTGACTTGTATCAACAATTCAAATTAGATCTCAGTTTGCTTGTTCGTTGATTGTATTTCAATGTCACTGTACTTCACACATCCTTTCTACTCTCATTAGAGCTAGAACAAGAGGATTTTTTTTGTTACCATTGGGATTTTTTTCCATGGGTTAGAAAATATGAGGTCTTCCAAAGGTGACTGAACAGCATCATTCACCACTAACAATGCAGGCTGCAATTGTCATCTGCGAGATCAGCCAAGAGTCAAAAGTTTTTAGGGCAGAGTTGTCACTTATGTCAACAACCAACAATCGTTTGGTGTCATGTCCCTGAAACACAAGCTGGGGGCTTTGTTGAAACATGGGAAAAGTGGGGAGAAAAAGCAACTAGTTCAATTTGTCACAGATATAAGTAGGGAACTGCACCCTCACACTGACAGATTATAATCAATAGCTTCATTCTAGCTAGCAATAAAGATTTGTTCAATTGCTGAGAGACTTTTGCCAAGTTCAATCCCAAACAACCATGTAACATTGGGGATTGGAGATTTACTGCCAATTCAGGGTCAGGAGAGCCTCCCGAAAGGGAGCTGCAGTTCAATTAGATCAGGAGGACCACATGTTCCTGCTTCCCAGCTAATGATATTGTACTTTAGTGTAAAATATCATTACAATATTTATCTTCCAGCTTAATAGCTAAAGATGTATGAAAAAGAATATGATTTGTACAGTGGTGGGATTCAAATAATTTAACAACTGGTTCTCTGCCCTAATGACCTGCTGGGTGGGCGTGGCCATGGTAGGCGTGGCCAGGGGTGTGTGACAGGCAGCACTCGGCCTCCTGCACCCCCCTGGGAGCAAAAGTGGGGCGTGGGGGGTACGGCGCGTCCCCTCCCCGTGCCCCATTTTAGGCCTAGGAGGCCTCCCTGAAGCCTCCTGGGAGTGAAAACGGGCTGCGGGGGGGGGGCGCACCCCCATGCCCCATTTTGGGCCTGGTAGGCCTCCCTGCACTTACCTGGGAGCCAAAATTGGGCGCATGGGGACTCCTGGAAGAGGCAGGGCGGGGAGGGGCCAGCCAGTAATTTAACTACCAGTTTGCCCGAACCAGCCCGAACCGATTGAATCCCACCACTGGGTACCTGCAGAAAGCTGAACATGGGTCTTTCCTTGGCAAGGAGTTTCAAGGAACAGCCGCTGTCTTGAGTTGTCATTACTTGTATTCAAAAGGTCATTAATTAATTAATTCATTCATTCATTCAGTTTGTACACTGCCAAATTTCCAATGAACATGGTACACTTCCCCTCCTCCAAACTCTAAAAATCAGGCAGACGTACATGGGAAGACATCAACTTTCACATTCTATGGATATTTTGATAGGACGCAGCTAGCTTCAAACTCTGCTTTAAAATGTCCTGGTTAATAATGTCCTCTCTTACAGCCAAGGAGTCACCAACTCCATTTAAGTGCAAGAAAGTACAACTCACATTAAGTTTATTTAGGCTGAAATCCAGGATTAAGATGGCATGTGTTCCATTTATCTTTCTGGCACATCAGGATACATAAAGACATCCCTTAAATAAAATTGAGAGGGTGAAAAACTCTAAACCAATGAAATAGGAGGTGGAATGCCTGCCATCTGTGCAATGGCTCAGGTGTTTTCAGTGATGTTGTGCTAATATGTACACTCTGCAAACACAGCTTCATTAGCAATAGCACTTAGACTTATATACCGCTTCACAGTGCTTTACAGCTCTAAGCGGTTTACAGAGTCAGCATATTGCCCCCAATAATCTGGGTCCTCATTTTACCCACCTCGGAAGGATGGAAGGCTGAGTCAACCTTGAGCCTGGTGAGATTTGAACTGCCAAATTGCAGGCAGCCAGCCAGCAGCCAGCAGAAGTAGCCTGCAGTACTGCATTCTAACCATTGCGCCACCGCAGCTCAATTAGCAGAATTGTTGAACCATGGCAGAGGCAATGAAAAGATAGGAGGAATCCTACACCTTTCCAATGCCCCTTGAACAATGGGTTGCCTATATTGCAATAACCCATCTGAGTAGGCTAGGGAATTGGGGATATCTGTGGTGCCCATGGTCTATGAGTGAATGCCAGGTGTGGTCGATCCATTATCTCTCTACCAAGAAAGTCCAAGATGCATGTCAAAAAAATTTAAGATGGTACTTGTGCCCATGTGATTGAAGCCCCCTGTTTTTAATCTGTGTTGTGGATGCTATGAAATCTTGATTATTAGAGGCTTTATTTTTTGAGTCCCCCCTTGCAGGTATCCCTATTTCTTATGTGGCTGAAGAGGATGGGGCCGTGGCTGCCACACTGACTACTAGACTACAGGTAGTCCTCAACGTAGGACCACAATGGAGCCCAAAATTTATGTTGCTAAGTGAGACATTTGTTAAATGAGTTTTGCTCCATTTTACAACCTTTCTTGCCACAGTTGTTAAGTGAATCATTGCAATTGTTAAGTTAGTAACATAGTTGTTAAGTGTGTCTGGTTTACCGACAGACTTTGCTTGTCAGAAGGTTGCAAAAGACGATCACATGATCCCAGAACACTGCAACTGTCATAAATATGAGTCAGTTGCCAAGCATCTGAATTTTGATCACCTGACCATGGAGATGCTGCACTGGTCGTAAATGTGAAAAATGGTTATAAGCCACTTTTTTCGGTGTTGTTGTAACTTTGATCAGTCACTAAGTGAACTGTTGTAAGTCAAGCAGGGGTGGGTTCTAACTTACTTCGCCGTCGGTTTGCTTCCTCCTGCACCGCGCGGCCGCGCCTTGTGGGCACGCGCGTGCTTTGCACGCGCATGCGCAGTGATGAAAATTCCCAATTTTTTTTTAAAAAGCTGAAAACAAGATGGCGGCGCAGGCGCAGTGCTGGCAACCCGGCTTCTGCGCATGCGCAGAAGAAAAAAAATTCCAAAAAAAATTCCCCCCCAAAAATATTACCCTCCCCTCCCAAAAAAATCCAAAAAAAGATGGCAGCGTCCACGGACTGACACCGACTGAACCGGCTCCGTGACGTCACCAGCGGGTTGCTACCGGTTCGGGTGAACCGGTCCGAACCGGGAGGAACCCACCTCTGAAGTCAAGGGCTACTTGTAGTGTGACTCTAAGAAATATGTGCGTGGCTATTGATTTCACCCACAGTCTGCTTTCCAATGTAACCTGCTTCCTCTCCTGCTTTAATCTGAATTTGACAGGCGTCATTCTGGTGTAAGGATGGTGTATCTTTCTCCTTTGTTTAACTGCAGTGCAGGTCTATTTATCCATCATTTCAAGGAGCCACTGCCTGTCTTCCAATAATCCAGTTTTTCCCTGCTAGATTTGGTTTCTGCTCTGCCTACCTTAACTTTCAGCTATTATTACTACATTTCTTGCAAGTTAGAGGCTCATTAAACTTACACAGCTTGGCACTGACTTCCAGCAAATCGCTAGCACAAAGAAACTGTTCGACTTCCAGCTTTTTTGACAGGTAAATTGTTTTAACAACTACCAAGGCAATAACTTTTGGTAACAGCTGGAATCAAACCAGCAATCCTAGGGCTTTTCCAGGCAATTGACTTATAGGCAATAATGCATAACTTCATCTCAGCATTTGTTACAGGAAAATGTCATTTCCCCAGAATTGTACTTCTGTTGCCATGATATAACTTTCCCACCGCTTGAAAAAATTCTCCCTGTATCTTTAGTGAATATATTCATTGTTATTCCAAGAGCTCTGTTGCAATATCTTCCTCCCCTGCTATACTGCATTGTGGTGGTGGTGGTGTCTATGTGTGTGTGTGTGTGTGTGTGTGTGTGTGTGTGTGTGTGTTTTCCTGGGAAGGATGAGTGAAGAATGCCAGGGGTGTATGCCAAGACTATATACTGCCAGCAGGGTTATCCAAGATGTGAAGGTCACTCCAGCTGTCCAGATAAAGCAAGCAGGCACCAAAATTGGACAACAGCAATATACTGATGCTGGAGGTAGATGAGGTGGCAATGGTACAAATGACCAGGCTCAAATTATCCTACTTTGGGCACATAATTTTTATCAGAATGATATGCTGAATATTGTTTTTAGGATTGGAAGCATAGTGATTCCTTTGAACTTTGGTGTTGGAGAAAACTCCTGAGAATACAGTGGATAGCCAAGAAAACAAATTGATGGTTCACCAAACAAATCAACCCCATGTTCTCACTCAAGGCACAAGTGACCAGGCTCAAATTATCCTAATTTGGACACATTATGTGAAGAACCAGCTCTCTGAAAAAGGTTCTAATGCTGGGAAAGGTGGAATGAAAGAGAAGAAGAGGATAACTAGCAGTGTAGTAGTTGGACTCAGTTACAATAGCAATGAGTGCACTGTTTGGAAGCTCAACAAGATAGCTTAGGTATAGAGCGTCATGGAGCAGATCCGTGTATGGAAAGAGGAGAAGAAGACGACAATCAGAGTAAAGTGGGTGGACTTGATTACAACAGCAATGGGTATATCTGAAGGACCAAGTTGGGAACAGATCCTCCTGGACAAAATCTATGTGTCTTTAAGAATTGACACCAATTTGATGGCACATCATCTCCTTTTAACAACCCCCTAATCCCTTGCAGGGTGGAGTCTGGGCAACTGAATGGAGCAGAGTGTTTACTGGCCAGATGCCCTTCCTGTCGCCAATGTGGAATTTTATTCAGCAGATATATTTTCAACGTGCCCAGAGAGAGAAATATCTGCCTCTACCTAGGATCGAACTCACAGCCTCCTGATTGTGAGGCGAGAGTTCCACCTCTAGGCCACCGCACCACTCATTTGATGGCACATAATCAGAGAATATTAGACTGGTGGACAGAGGAACTCTTTGTATTGAAATATGTACTCTGCTTGAGGTGAAACCACATGTAAAGAGCACAATTTCTCATTGTTTCCAGAAACCTTTAAATATAGTATGGAAAAAATAGGCAAAACCAACATTTCTATTTTTAATGCTAATAGCACTTTTAAATAGCATCAGGCTGCCTGATGCTTTCTAAGGCAAAAATCTCCTAACCTAATTTGCTAATTCAAATCTATCACAGTGGAAATAACAGGGTAAAGGGAAGGATAAATGAGGAGGCAAGATAAATAAGGATGTTGTATATAACCCTATCATTAATCAGAACAGCACAAGAGTCTCAGGCTCTCAGTATATTGGGGAACCGAGTGGCAACCTCCAGCTTCTCTCTTGTAGGCGTCTGTCCTATAATCAGTACAAGTAAACTTCCAGTTTGGTTGCTTTGGGTACCACTCTTTTATATATTATATAAATATAATTTATATTGTATATTGTATATTTATATATTGCAGGTACCATGAGCCATGGTGGTGCGGTGGTTAGAATGCAGTATTGCAGCCTATTTCTGCTGACTGCTGGCTGCCAACAGTTTGGCAGTTCGATTCTCACCAGCTCAAGGTTGACTTCCATCCTTCCGAGGTTGGTAAAATGAAGACTCAGATTGTTGGGGGCGATATGCTGACTCCGTAAACTGCTTAGAGAGGGCTGTAAAGCACTGTGAAGTGGTATATAAGTCTAAGTGTTATTGCTATTGCTTCATCTCTGGAGATTTTAAAGAAAAGACTGGACAGCCACCTGTCTGAAATGGTATAGGGTCTCCTGCTTGAGCAGGGGGTTGGATTAGAACACCCCCAAAGTCCCTTCCAGCTCTATTCTGATTGATTGATTGATTGATTGATTGATTTTATAGGGCTTAAATACAGCCCCAGTCCAGAGGATGTTGAGCAGTTCATATCTCTTCAATCAGTAAGAAGAATTAAGAATTAAAGTAATGTAACAAAAGTGCAACTATCAATGACAAATCAAATTACAAAGAAAATTATGGCCAGGAATGATAAACATTCAAACACAACTAAGGTTGGAGGGTCCTAATTTATCTTATCTCCCTTCCCACACATCTCATCAAAAGCCAAAGTTTTATGGCTTTCCTAAAACTCCAGGGTTGAGCGGAGGAGTGGGATGAGATGACATTGACTGTTGTTGTTTGTCTCAAAATGTCTTGAGGCAGCCCCGATGTTTCAGTGATGGGTGTTGAGGTTTATTTATTATTAAATTTATTGGCCACCCATCTTGCCACATATGTTAATTTATGATAGTTCAGCTTAAGTTGGATTGTATTGTAAGGAGAAATTTAAATTAAGTGACAAAAGTGGCAACATACCTGCCGTGGACAGCAGCTCCAGTCATTTGGAAGAATTGTTGAAGGAGTAGGATCATCACCTTCTGATAAGGCAAAGGTGTTGGTGGTGGAGAAGCAAATATTGTCAGTCACATGATTGTGGGGATACTGCAGCAATCACAGCTTTGCAAATAAAACTGGTCTGAACAGTGTGGAAATTCCCATCTAGTTTTATTTCTTCCAGCATGCTCTTTGAAACTCTTGTGAAAAATTACAGAACTTATTTGGCATAATCAGGAGCACTGCAAAGAAAATTTAAAACTGGCTTCAACTGGCAGAATAGTAAGTTTTCAAAATCTTTGTTCATGTTGCTTCTTGCGTTGATCCTAATTCAGTATCATCCATATAACACCCTCCCCAAATAATCTGCTGGAGTGGCAGTTGATTATCTTCCTGGAGAACAACAGAAACATGACTACTTAATTTAAACACTACTGAAAGTCTCATTGTGTTTATTTGTCTGTTTGTACCCACAAGCTAACCCAAACAGTGCATTATACAATAACCATTTTTGAACCAAGATACCTAAAATTCATTAAATTAAAGAATGTGTTAAAAAAAATCTGGGACCCGTTATTCCATGGAAATGCAGTCATGATTTCTGACATTCCCTGCCAGCTTCCCATAAGCAAAGTCAATGGGGAAGCCAGAAGGAAGTCAGAAGTCACTTCCTCTGCCACTGCTTTTTTTGCTGTTCTCTGACCTTTCTATTTATATGCTTAGGTTTAGGTAAGTAAGTATTATCTTATTATTAAAGTTTGTTTGCCACTACAATTATTTTCCTATTTATGATATATACTCTTCTTCAATTATCACAGGACTGTCCAGCATTGGGGTAAAAATATATATATACTGTATACCGGTAATGTTCAATGTGGTCAGATCAGATTGCACTACCTTTCTCTCAAAGGATGAGCCAACTGGTCACAAGGTTGTTTAGTATTTACTACAGCCAGGTTAGAGCAGTAGTCCAGCACATGAGGGAAACATGGGAAGTTTCTTTCCTCCAAAGCCTCTTTTTTTTTCCATTTTCCCTACTCATTCTCCTACTCCATATGACATCTTACTATCTACATTCCTCCCTCTTCCTGAACAGGCAGGTAGACTTGATTTTGTCTGTAATTTCTGCTTTTGTTCCCCATCTGCACTTTACATGTTGCCAAAATATGGTACTTCTCTGATCCATGCCTGGGCCACCACCTAAACTTGCATTAACTTCTCAGCACTCCCACAACTCTAACCCTAGCCCATGCCTAAATCACTTACATCATAGGAATTTTGATTCTCCCCCTAAATTCCTTCACTGGGGTCCTGAATACCTTCAAGCCTTCAGACTGGAAAGGGAAACCTTTACCTTTACCTATGTTTAATCCTTGTTGCTACCACCTTCTCCAAACTAGGGTGAATAAATGCTGAGAGAGTGAAATAGAAAGAGAGCAAAGATCTTAATTTTCTGGGCAAAAAAATCTTATCAGACAGGCTGGACCAGACACTGTTTATATTCCATTCAAGTAAGTTTCACTACAATCCATTGATAGTTCTGGCTGTAATTAGCTGTTAAGGAGCCAGGAGGGCACAGGCTGTTCTCCCTGCAATGTGTCTCATCCATTACATTTGTTCTCTTATCAGCTGCTAATGGCAAATCAAGGGTGGAATTACGGCAACATTAATGGAGAACTTTCTCTTATTGCTTTTCAGAAATAATGGCTGTACTTAGCATAAAACTATTATCTGGACCTTGGTTTGCCTGCATGGATAACAATTATTAGTCTGGTGTAAGAACCACAAAGGGGGGAACTGTTTTTTAATTAACCGATTCTATTCCATTCAAGCCAATGCAGTATTTAATAGATATTTTTGGCAAGGATTATTTTTGTTGATTGCTTCCGCAATTAACTGAATATTATTTTGCTACAATTCCTAAAGCAACTCCACAAGGTAAACATTTTTTAATCCCCATATTGTAGCTGGAGAAAGACACCCTTGAAAAGGAGAAGAATGACTTCCCAACTGCAGAAAAAAAATCAGATCTGACTTAGTAATTCAGCCTCTTAGCAGGAAAGGTACAGTATGTTGGGTGTGGCTGATATTACTTTTACAATCTTATGTCACCTTGCCTTTTATGTACACTGAGAGCATATGCATCAAGACAAATTCCTTGTGTGTCCAATCACACTTGGCTAATAAAAAATTCTATTCTATTCTATTCTATTCTATTCTATTCTATTCTATTCTATTCTATTCTATTCTATTCTATTCTATTCTATTCTATTCTATTCTATTCTATTATTCTTTGGTATCATATGTGAAAAACATTGTAGGAATGTTTCTTCCTCTCTCACCACACACTTGAAAATGAACATTTAACACAACTAGATTGACATTTTTGCTTAAGGATCTGACTTTCTTTCTTTTTGCAAATGGAAAATGCTGGTTACAAATATTGTAGCGAAATGATGTTGCCTTATAGCCGTGATGGCGAACCTTTGGCATGCGTGCCACAGGTGACACGCAGAGCCCTCTCTGCGGGCACGTGAGCCGTCGCCCAGCTCAGCTCCACCATGCATGCGCATGCGCCTCCCACGGGCCAGCTGGTTTTCGGGTCTCTGCTGCGCATGCGCAGGGCGGGTGGGGCGCATGCGGGGGCGTGTGCACATGCACGGGGGCGGGGGAGCACAGGGGTCACATGCACATGTGTGGGGGCAGGGGGAGCATGGGGGGTCATGTGCGCATGCGCGGGGCAGGGCGCACATGGGATAGTCACGTGTGCATGGGGGGCGGGGCACACGGGGGTGGTCATGCACACATTGCATTATGGGTGTGCATGTGTGTGCTTTTGGCGTGTGTGTGTGTGTGCTTTTGGCGTGCTTTCGGCACGCTCGTGTGTGCTTTCGGCATGCGACAACAAAAAGGTTAGCCATCACTGCCTTATAGCATGAAATATAATACTTCCTTATATTGTTCCTGGGGAAAAAAAGGTATTGGACACATTCCATTCCACCGTACCAATTTTGCCAGAAGTTGATTACTTGACACTCCTTCTTAAATTTCAGACAATAATTGTTCCATTTGCCCTAGAAGTGTTTCTAGAAGACATGGTAAACAGACTGTCATCAACAGTGCAAAGGTATGGCTGAAATGGAATTACAAACCACATGAGTTCTCCAAATGGATCTCACTGTTCATATATCGGTCTATCAAAAAGGGTGAGGGATGGGTACAGAGAGTTTGACTTTTTAGATTTGATCTAAGTGCCTACCAGGCACTTCTGTTCTGGAAGTCTCCAAAGGTAGTGAGGGAGATAAAACATAACACTTCCTCTGGGCAATGCTGCAATAGACAACAGCAGGAGAAGTACCTTTGTAGCATTAGTAATCACAACTGAGCCACAGTTCACTGTTTCATTACCTTGCTTCTCATAGCTGTCCGCAACTGTCTTCATTGATTAAGCATGTGTGGGCATCCTTCCTCTCCCTCCCTCTCTCCTCTCTTTGCTGTGCATGTAAAATATCGGCATGGAGAATTGCACTGCCTCTGAAGACCCTCCTGGCTTGCTGGTTTTGTAACAGCTTACACATTCTTAAGAAGGAGGTATTGACAAGTCAAATTCTCAAATTCTAGAAGTTCCCAAATGTATGTTCTAAGAAAGGGTGGCACAAAACACCCTAAAATCTACTGCTATCTCTTAACATCATTATGATTTGTTAGAACTGGGATAAATAATCCTTCCTCTCTTCAATAGAACTTCTTGTGCCTAAGAAAATATTCACATGCGATACTCAGTATCTGGTAATGGGTGCTTAAGAAATATCTCTATTTCCTGGTTTTTTTTTTGTATCTGGATTCATGATCTGTGCTGTGCCATAATGTGGGTTTCTTGTTTTTGATTTACTATGTTTTCTGACCCAAGTCATTTGCAGTTTTTAAGCCAAGATTTATAGATTATAGTAGGGCAACCCAGGTCATATTTCACAAATATTATCCATAAGTCTGGCAAGTGGCTATTTTGAGGCCACTCAAATATTCTTCAAGGAGGAGAGTGTCTTGGCTCCAGTCCATAGCTTAATATCTTTTAGGACTAGTTTGTTGACTGATTGCTGTGCTGTGAGTGTAGTTTATCTTGATCTCACCAAAGTGTTTGATAAAATCTTTCCTGATGTTTATTTATCTTGCCATCATGTGGGCTAGAGGATACTTCAGTCACAGAGGGTCAGCAATTGGCTGAGCAACTACATTCAAAAAATGCTTGTAAATAGTTCTTGTGGACATGGATTGGACCTAATCCCTAGATGTCCTTTAAGGTTCTAATTCATACTTTTAATGATTCTATACTTGTGTGACAATGGATTGAAATCTGCTTCATGTATCTGATCAATAGGGAATAACAGGAAATTTTGTTCTAGCTACTGGGGTTTTTTGAGACCAGCTTCTGGAAGACACAAGACACCATAGTGGTAGCATATAACTCAAGTTGCTCTTTGTTCTGTCCTATTAATCTGTTAACAGTCAGAAAAGAAGCACTTCCTATATTTGTTCATAACCTCTTCTAGTAGCTCTGCCTGGATCTTACTTTATCACCCACCCAAAAGAAATCTGCCTGAGTACAAAGCAAATGAGTCATATAGTCACTTTGACTGATTCTGCAAATTTTGGAAGATGGCGATTATTGTTATTGTGTTTTATTGTTACTTTGGGACCTCATTTGTTCTTACCCCTCTGCTATCAGACTTCAGAAGTATCCCTTATGGAGCATTTTCCAGTATCTTACTAAATGATTTCAGACAAATCTGCAAGGAGTATAAATCCTTCCATTCCCCACCATTCATGTAAGCTTGTTGGTTGAACTCGGATGAGGTAACAGTGGCAGCTTGGATTTTAGGTAAGTCAAAATGAAGCAAAGGAAATCCAATGTATTTAATAGCACTGACCCATGGATATGTTTCCAATCATCTCTCCAAAAAGTAAGCTATAAATTTAGAGTAGAAGGCATAATTGCCATATGTTGCTAAAAAGGTGGATCTACTGGAAACATAATCAGAATGTAAGTTCTCCTGGCAAAACATGCCCTGAGTTGGCAGCTCAACTGAAAATCTGTTGGTTACACTGTAGTATTAATATTCAACAATGGTAGTTGTAATTTCTAGAGATATGAACTTAAAAACAAGACATAAGCATCTACCTTCTGCACTCCAAATGCAGCTATGCATAGCAATATCTGCTCTGTGTATTAAGCTAAGAATGACATGAATTAGAAAGCTTAGCTGACTTATAAGTGCAAGACTACATTGTAGAAAAAGTTATTAACACTATTCAACTCATACATTGTTGCTTCTTTCCAGAGTAATAGAAATTCAAGATATTTACAGTAGCGTTTCTCTTAATGAAAAAGAGTCTTTGCATTCATAAGCAGCTTATCTATATTTTCCTATTGTGCATCTAGGGCTGTGATGGCGAACCTATGGCACGCGTGCCGGAAGTGACACGCAGAGCCATCTCTCCGGGCATGCGAGCTGTTGCCCGTTGCTCTTCCGGGTTCTGGCGTGCTGGCCAGGTGGTCTTCACGTGCGCGGGAGCACCGGAAACCAGAAGAGCAGCTGCCCAGTGCGCATGCGTGCACTGGGAAGATGATCTTCTGGTTTCCGGTGCGTGCATGCGCACCAGCCACCTGGTCGTCCAGTTTCTGGCGTGCATGCACACACGAAGACCAGCTGGCTGGTGCACATGCATGCACCAGAAACCGGAAGATCATCTTCCCGGCGAGTGCATGCGCACTAGGTGGCTTCTCTTCCGGTTTCCAGCATGCGCCCGTGCGTGTACATGTGCGCGTGCTCCCGTTTCAGCACTCAGTGCCGAAAAGGTTCACCAACACTGATCTAGTGCTATATGCTTTGCAGTAAGCTTCACATAGCACACCAGTCCATGTTTAGCTGAGTTGTAGTTTACTACATAAATTCAATGGGCTGAGGCTATACAACAGACTCAATCATGAATTAAGCTATTTTGGTGGGAATCAAGCAAAATGTTGTCTCACAAACTTTTAGTCTGTTGGTTGCCTTCAAGGTTTGCCTGTATGACCTTGTCCATGTGTTTGTGTATAGAGTATCCCTATGTGTGTGAAAGAAAATTCTGTGATGAGTTGGGTTCTTTTGATTAGCATGAATGGCTCTGCTGTTGCAACTTGGTTAAACAAATTGATAAGCATTTAATAAAAAAAAAATTGGTATTCCCTCATGGCTAGAAACCTGGCTTTGATGGATAGAATGAGACATCCAGCTTGAGGGCCGGACAGCAAGGCAATATGAAGATGGAATCAGGGCTGAACACTGACAGAGATCAGAAATCTTTTTGCTGACACTGCAAACATGTAAGGTGCAATGAAAGTGGTTGGTGACCAGAGGTGGGTTCCTGCCGGTTCGGACCGGCTCTATAGAACCGGTAGCGGGAATTTCCCCCTGCTTGCTGAACCGGCAGCAATGGCCAGCTGGACATGCCCCTGAACCGGCTCTCTCGACAGCGCCATAGGCACTGCCATCTTGTTTTTTGCTTCTGCGCACGTGCAGAAGCTGTTTTTTGCTTCTGCGCATGCGCAGAAGCTGGGTTTTTAGCACTGCGCATGTGCGCGCCCAAGATGCGCACGCCCATGCAGTGCATAAGGAAGCGAACCGGCAGTGAGGTAAACCAGAACCCACCCCTGTTGATGACCCCCCCTCTTAAAAAGTCTGTAAAATTGCTGATCTACTTAGGGGTCTGCCTTCAAAATGTGCTTCTTTGTGCACAAACAAATATTACAAGACTTCAGAATTTCCCAGGGCCTGTTTTAAATTGGCTATTTCAAACTGGGCAATGTAATTTATTTAAAAGGTTTAAATAAAAGTTTTTAAAGCATGTTTTTCTTTTGTTAAAAAAAAGCCAACCAAACTTCTAACAATTTCATAATTTTCTCGGTGTCATTTTAATTGTAATTTCTAGTCAGTAATTAAAAAAAAAAATCCAAAGCATCCAAAATGTTTTGGTCTTTGGGGTTACAGTAGCCTCGCAGGTTCCTTCGCAATTTTAGGAATACTGCATAACTGATGTCAATATGCTTTCCTCTAGCCTGCAGCCAATATATTTACTCAGCTAATTCACTCGAACTGTATTATCTACCTTCTCTTTCATGGGCTATTAAATTCAGTTTACCTGGCAGAGTGCCAGAATAGATAACCAAGGTATCACATCTGAGGCTGGTATTCACTTCTGCAATGCCCCTAGGTGTATCTATTAGTCCTGCTAATGGTCAGGACCAAGCCAAGCACTTCCTAGCAGTGAACTCTAGGATGTTTCCTACAGATTGATGTGAAATGAGCCTCCATGCAAAAATAAAATAAAAAAATAAATAAAAAATCTATAGTATCCAGTATAGTATCCAGTAATGGCTGGATACTATAGCCTGCAGAAATGCCAGCTAAAGTGGGAAATGCTTTATCCTGACTCTCCACATCTAGATCATATTCTGAAATGAACAGAGTTTCTAGGCTTATTTTCACATATCATGGAAATTGCTTATTGGATAATCTTTTTTTTCATATGCACCAAACACCTCCTCACCAGCAATCAACACCCAGTTAAGTAGAGATTAACACCAAGATTAACACCAAGTTTAACACTTAGTATCTAACAATCAAGCAATAAACAATACCCAATCAAGGAACTGCCAATTCAGACAAACAATCAAACAGTAAACAACAGCCTAATCAAGGAACCATTGAGACAGGGTAAGCCACACAGAGAACAAACCCCATTCCTTTCTAGTACTGATGATGTTACCTAGTTGGGTAATGAAATGTCTGCAAGAAAACAACCAAGTTCAGAGATCAACAAGGACCCCACAATTCTTTTTTTTTTCATATGCATCCACAGATTCTCAGATCAGTGACATATAGAAAACCAAACAGATTGAGGAAAGTTTGAATTGGACCAGAAAGATTCCTTGATTGATTGATTGATCTGTAGTAATTGATCAGTTGTTGCAGATTCCCATAGATATTGTGATAGTGACTCTTGGGGAAATTGCATACGCTTGTGTTTCTAGTGGTATTCTTGTATTTTCTATTTTTTATTTTGCAATTAGGCAAAATAGCTTTGGGAGAAAATGGGAAAACAGGTTTGAATTAATCAAGAACAGGGTTTTTTTTTAAATTCCAGATCCTAAACTCTATGCTTTTAGAGGGTTGTTGTTGGTTCACTTCACTATAAGTGTCATTTATAACTACAGTTCTAATTTATCTTCTTTCAAGAGACATTTTATTTTAAGATCAGATTCTGCTTCTGGTCAGAATACCCTGACAAGAAATGTCATGTCTCTAAATGTACCTTGATTCCAGAAAGAGCATTCTGATTCTTGGATGTATCAGTGGAGGCATGGCAGACAAAAATTCAAGTAAGGAAATACAGAAGAAGAACTTCTGGTTCATCAGGTTTTCAAAATTTCCTCCTTGCTACAAGTTCAGATCGGCTCCCCAAGACAGTCAAGTAGGATACATTAAGGATTATCAAAACAAACCTTGGATGTCAGAGAGATGTTGCAAAGAACAGGATGGATCTTTCTTGTTCTGCTCTTCTTCCATTTATTTGCCTGGCGAATCTCCATTTTTGACATTCCAATCTGGTGTTGCATTCATTTTCCTTTATGAATGAGATTGGTGAAGGTACTGCAACACTGCACACCAGCTGTTGAAAAACAGACTATTGAAAGCTAATCAGACTCAGTTCTCTCAGGAATATGGACCCTGTAAAGCAAATGCTGTAACTTGACTCAGTCTTTTCATTTCCTAGAGCTTGAATGGTATCTTCCCTGTCCCTGTTATTTTTTTACAAGCCCTAAATCAGACTGAACAAAAGTAGATTCTGTATAGGACTTTCATGATGTACTTCTCTGCCTTGTACAGAGAGTATTTGGAAAGTCTCTTATCTGTCATGTTAATTTATATGCCCATCTCCTGAATGTATTTGTGACTGACAGTTTAAGGCCAACGTTAAGATTCTCCCCATGTTGATTCAAATTCAGCAAAGCTATGGCCCATGGTTCAATGGTTCAATGGTATACCTTTTGATCAGTAATCATGGCGCACAACATCTTAAATCACCCTAGCATTACACATTTGCTTTTCTTGGAATGTTCAAGTTGTAATCTGGAATGGGATAAAATGGAATGCTTGGCCTGATGCCCCATATTGTCTTGGCCCTGTGTTATATTTATGAAAAATTGTGTGACACTTAGCAACTTTGTGGACCATAGTTGCTGATCCTGGGATAAATCTGTTAAAACGTTAACCTTTGCTTTGTTAGCGTCTAGTGTTTAAGCCAGCATAACCCCTCCCCCCTAAATTTGTCCTAAACCGACATTAAAAAAAAAAACTTGGAATAAACATATGTCACTAAGCCCCTTACATGTGAATGACTTGGTGCATTAACTGATGTTCTGTGATGGGGTTCCCCAACAGGGGTGGGTTCTAATTTTTTTTACTACTGGTTCTGTGGGCGTGGCGTATTTTGTGGGTGTGGCTTGATGGTCATGTGGTGGTCGGCATAGTTTCATGGTCATGTGACTGGGTGGGAGTGGTTTGGCAGTCATGTGACTCCTCGCCTCAAAGGCCTCAACGGGATACAATTTCCCTGTCTATTTACTACTACTGAACATCCAAAATATACTATTTAATCCTATGTATATATGCCATATGTGTACATACCAGAGGTGGGTTCCTCCCGGTTCGGACCGGTTCTCCCAAACCGGTAGCGACCCGCTGGTGACATCACGATGACGTCACCGATCCGGTTCGGTCGGTGCCGGTCCGTGGGCGCCACCATCTTTTTTTAAAAAAAAAATTTAAAAAAAATTTCCGGGTTTTTTTTTTCTTCTGTGCATGTGCAGCAGCCTTGTTTCTTG
>QLTV01003675.1:2964262-2991589 GCA_003457575.1 Thermophis baileyi | reverse complement strand
ATACTACACCTGATACTAATCAATTCAATATCCTATCTTTCAACTACGTAAAGCCTAAGGGAAGGGAAGAATTGGACTAACCTTAAAAAAGTTTACTTGGCAGTAAGGCTACTCTCTTTCAGTGGGATTTACTTACTCCTAATATGCATGATTGCAGGCAGACAGCTAGCTCCGTTGTTTAATAGGCTGTAAGTAAAATTTCTACATTAACAAAATTTATACCTAAACAACAGAATATAGGAGCAAAAAATTATAGTAATAGTCTGAGCTATGCTTTTCTTCTTTAAATGGAAGTACTACCCATTTTAACCAGACATTAAGACTCATTAGTTTGGAATACTAGTATGGCTTGCACTGAACCTTGACAGTACTTGTTTTCCTTACAAACTAGCTCAACTTTGTTTCCTTTAAATCTTGCTTTCGTTTCACGCCGAGGCTGTGGTGAGCATGGCACCCAAGAGCCTTCCCGAGCGTGCCATTGGCTCTGTCGCAGGAGAGCTCGGCGGGGCTTCTCATCTTCCAAGCCGTGAAAAAACTCGCAGCCCTCCCTCTCTTTCCCTCCAGCCGTTACTGGCCCAGCTCTGGGGCGAGAGGGGTTCAACCCACCCGCTTCAGACCAAGAGCTCCATTTTTAGGGAAAGAGAGTGGAGTGGGGGGGGGCTTTGGAAATAAAAGCACCGCAAGAGAAAAGGGGAAAGGTGCGCTCTGGATTCCGGACTCCGAGTCTTCCCTGAGCCAGGAAGCCCTCCTAGTTCTCATTCTTCCCTTCCCTTCCCACTCCCGGCTCCTTGTTCCTCTTCCCCCCCCCTCGCTTCCTTTTGTTTGAAGCTCCTTTCAGGGTGGGAGGGAAAACCAAATAAAAATGGGAAGGAGGCAAGGACAGAAAATGGTGCATGGCTGCAAAACAGGAAGAGAGCATTTTTCAGCCGCTTTCTGGGACTGAAAAGTTGAGGGGACCCAAGGAAGCAGCAACCAGCCGGGACTAAGACAACCCCCGCTCCCACCCTCCACCATCCCGTGCTACCTTCTTTTTCTCTCCCCGCCCCTGCTCTTTTCTCTCCCGGGAAGAAAGGGACTAACCTTTAAAAAAAAAGCGCTGCTGCTGAGCAGAGAAAGGAGTAGCTGGGAAAGATGTTGCTACGGAGTTAAAATGACGGGAAAATTGCCCTTCCCCAATTGCTCCCCCCCCTCTTTTTCTTCCCACCAGTTTCTTTTGGCTTTGGCTCCGGTGCCAAAAGAGAGAATTCTCTTTTGTTTGTGAAGTCCCCCTCCTTTTTTTTCCGCCCAGCTGGAGAAAGATGGGAGAGGGATGCCGCTGCCCATCTCAGCCCCAGCGCAGTGGTTGCATGCAACACCGGCGGCTTCGTGGGATGCTAGCCCGGCAGGGAGGGGGGACATACCCCAGCAAGCTTCGCAGCCACACAAAGCACCACCAGCAGGCACGGGAAGGCCTTCCGGGACGCCCCACCACCCCCAAGGCCGCCCGGCCGCAGAGGCCACCTGGGTAGACTGCGCCCAGAGGAGGAGGCCCTCCACCCCAGCCACCTCCTCGGCAGCGGCCCCGGCACTCAGTGCTCCCCTGCTGAGGCCCATGGGAGTCGTGGTCGGCCTGGCAGTCCCGCTCCCCAACACCCCTCCCCGGCAGGCACCGCTCACCTGGGCCAGCTTCTCTCGGCAGATGGCGCAGTAGAAGACCCTGTAGAGTGCCTGCATCTGCACAGAGCACCGGTAGCAGATGGGGTGCTCGCAGCAGCCCAAGGCCACACCTCTAGCTTGCCACAGCACAGGACACAGCTGCCCGGGCCCTCCACGCTGGGCCTCCCCCCGTCCCCGCTGCGGCTGCAACGCTGGCAACTTCGGGAGATGCTTCCCCAATCCCTGGGCCACAGACTAGTCCGTGGCCTGTTAGGAATCAGCTGCACAGTTGGAGATGAGCAGCAGGCAAGCGGGTGAAACTGAAACCATCCCCCCTTCTCCAGTCTGTGGAAAAATTGTCTTCCATGAAACTGGTCCTTGGTGCCAAAAAAGGTTGGGATCCACTGCTCAATGAGATTTCTGTCTCAATTTGGCACTAACCTGGACCAGGAATACAACATAATGTAAACGAAACAGACTTCTTTTGTTTTTTATCTGCATTCTTTTGTGACGTACTAAATCATGTCCAAGAAAATGGATGATGTTTTTTGTGCATAAGATAAACCAGTGAATCTGCTCTAGTCTTCTGCATTTGTGCACTATGTAAAGATGGATAATCACAGCATCTCTGAGAAGAGATTCATTCATTTTCTGCCTGTCTCTCTCAGATGCATTTGCCGTGAATTCTGAAAAGTGGGCCATCCTCTTAGATGGGACCTGACAAAACAAGGAGGTCTCTGGTCCCCAAATAGCCATAGGAGGCACACTGCAAGGTCAGACCTTGTTAAAATAGTGACAAATCATCCAATTTACAGCTTATGTTTCCTCCCCCCACCCCTTTGATGAAATAAACACTGCATGATGAAGGGTTACAAAATATAATCAGACTAAATTATGTTACATAAATCATCTCAGCACACTGATTTAAAACAATTGCGTTGTTTCGCATTGCTTGGGAAGTTCTCCTTCATGGAATAATTTGGCTGATTTCCATTCCTTTTCTTTGCATATGGCAATCAGTCTTTGCCAATATCTTAGTGAATAAGACAGCGAAACCTAATGAGCTGTGCATTATAAATCTGTAATACATCTCTTGGATGAGTTCATTTTACACAGGCATGTTCATACACAAGCACAGAGATGTGATGTTTTAAAACTCTCTCTTTGTTATAATTCCAGAGGAGACCACATGAGTGGGCATTTCCTGACAGAATGTACAGGGCTATGTTGATTTAAAACTGCTATTCTAAAAGTACAATATAATTTTTAGGAGAGAATTTTTGGAATGTATCTAAGATATCTTGTCAAGAATGTTCTTATTAAACTTGCACTATTTCTTCCAGGCAAGTATTTTTCAAAATGTCCATCCTCAGGGACTCAATCTTCTCACAAAGACCCCTTTAACAAGGGATTCTGCTGGGGAAATTATAGGATGAGATCAGTGTCTTGATTGAAGTCCCTCAACTTCCAGCTGCTCAACTCACAATTCAACTGCAAAATCTCACAATCTCTTCTTTTATCCAGAAGGAATGTGCTGGCCAGAATTTTCCCTCCACTGCATCTCCACTGCAATGTTGTTCCCACTCTTTCAGGGAAGTCCAATTCACCATAAACGTCCATGGGAAGCTCCTGAACTTAGATTAATCCTGATGGTAAGAGGTTAAAAACAGTTTTAAAAAAAAAAAAAAAAGTATGAATTTCAACCTTGTATCTGTTAATGTCTTAACTTCTCCACTCCCTTTTCTCATATCTGTTTCATTCTGTTGAAAATGGATAAGCTTGGGTTATGATTGCATTGGATTTGAATATATATTATAAACAATTTTGGTTTATTTTGGTGGTATGGTGGTAGATAAGCACATTGATCTGACTTGTGTTACAGAGATATGTCTGGATTAAAAATAGAAACGTAACCCTATTTTTCTTCTCTGCTCTTATCAGATCTTTAGACACATGTCCAACTACATGTGTCAGTGAGTGCATTGGATAAGACTGCAGCTGCAGGAAATGAAGCAAGTGAAGAAATGCTTAGAGTTATGGAAAAAAGCACAAAGAAATTATCTTGATCGTGATTGGGTACCTACGTACAGAAATATGGCCTGGTGACAAAAGTGGCAAATTTTCATCTCTGCATCTTCAGATTCATGTCCAGCTACTTTGTTCTGGTTACCAACATCCTCTTGGAGAAATAAATGAATGAAGATTGCCCTAAAGGCTGCCGTGACATGATTGTGATGAGCTTTTGCCTGTATGGGTCAAAACAAGCTCAGGTTAAATTCCTGAAAGGGAGTTCTGGTTTGCTGGTGATTGATTTGGCTTGTTTCAAGTTCCAACCTTGACTGGGACAGTAACTCCCCTACAGGAGCAGATCCACAACTTGGGGAATGCACCTGGACTTCTTCTCCAACTAGAGCAGCAGATGAAGGTCATAGCTGGGGGTGAGTTGCCCAGCTCCCAAAAGGCACTAGTTCAGGTCTTCCCAGATCAATATGGCCTGCCACTAATGACACTTTCCCTTATCACCTCAGTTATAGGTGGTGCTGTAATGCTGTCTACATGGGGTGGCTCTCCTTAAAGATAACTTGGAAGCTTCAACTGATAGAAAATGTGGGGACAGTACATACAAGACTGTTACAGCTATGCTGTGATCACTGCATTGCTTACCGATTTACTTCCAGGTCCAATTCAAGGTTCTAGTTATCTCTTTTAAAGATCTGCATGGCTAAGGCCACAAGTACCTACGGAATGATTTTTTTTCATCCAAATTCAATCAGCCTTACATGTTCAAGGTAGGGGTTGGCTGAGGGTCCCCATCCTGCAAGAGATGATGGAGGTTGGGCCTTCTCAGGAACAGCCTCCAACATTTGGAACACCTGCCAGCTCAAACAAGGAATGTTCCTGACCTTCTGGCCTTAATGAAGGCTTTGTATATTCTATTGTTCCAACTGTGAATGCTGGGTTAGCTAGATTAGGACTGCCTGGGATAGCCAAATTAGATTCTCCATTGTTATTTTAGTTGCTTTTGTTTGATTGCAAATTACTCTGCTTCCTTTGTTGAACTTGGCAGTCTATAGATAATTATGTAAATAATTATATAATTCTACACATTCTATAATTATATAAATAAATATCAAGAAAGGCAGGCTAGAAGCATTTTTATCAATCAATCAATAACAAACCAACTTCTGCTTTAGGGAGATAATGCTGCCTCTCATTCAAATTCTTCTATGAGTTATTTGAAGCCTTTGTTGAGAAAGTTGAACAAGATATTAGCCTTTTTTTTAAGAGTTTCTTTAAAAGCGAGAACTGAAACTGTGAAGCGTCTATTGGATTCCAAAAAGCTGAATGCACACAGCAAGGCAGTGAAACTCCATGGGGGAGCTATTCAGAATAGATAGCTAAATTTTATTGCTTTGGGGCTAATGCTACTTTCTTTCTGCAGATGTGGCTGTTATTATTATGATAGCTACAAAAGCTTATAAAAGCTGTTCAACGCATACGACCCAGAACGACAGTGATTATATAGGATAAGGCGAGAAACAGCACTAGGGCAAAGGACCCAGAATTTAAATTTCAGCTATTAGCTATTTTGAAATTGTGGACAATCTGAGATGGAAAGGTATTGATTACACACATAGATCAACTACATATTGCTAGGCTCATTGTTTTGAGTAGTCCCAAATCATATTTCTTCTCTTTTCTTCTTTCAGGATCCATATAGAGTACAATGTTAAGACAAATCTAGAAGCATCTAAACTTGTGATTGAAAGAGGTGTTGTTCTTGTAAGAAGTTTGAAAAGAAAAATAACTATTTCTTCTTTATTAGAATGATTCATATGCTGACCCAAAGGTGCTTCCCCCCCTTCAGGAGGCAACTGGACTGTCAGATGTGCCTCCGTTCAAAACCCAAGAAAGAAAACCCCCAACTCCATGTTTGTAGAGAAAGGTACTTTTACTGGGTAAGAACTGACAGCAACAAGTTGAAAGCAAGATCTGAGGTTAAAGGCGTGAAAATTACATAATGAAAGCATTCCCAAAACCCTCCCCCCAAAGACCCGGGGCTGACCATCCAATCCCCATTCCCCCAGGACATCATGTGGGGTGCATCTTCAGGTGGAGCCATCGCATCTGCTCGGCTGGGATGGTTGACCTTGAGCTGGCTGTAAACAAGTCCATTCAACAGCGCAGTAGATGATGAGAACTTCCCTCCCTCAGCTCTCTAATCAGACATATACAGAGACATCTCCTCCAGCACTGTTCCCTCACCTCCCAAATACCTAAGCCTCCCCCTCCCCCTTTCAATGGCAGCAGATATCAAGCAAGCAGCATGGAGGCTGACATTCGGCCCTCCTGCAGTAGGGACGTTAGTCCTATGGAAAAACACAACATAACATGGACAAGGTAGATACAATTGGAAAGTGTAAAAACATTGACAGAAATAAATGTAGGATTTATCAGGGTATTTGGAATGGAACGTAATAGTTTCGGGGCTCTGACATCCCGTTTCTTCACCCATTCAGAATGGGAGGAAGGGAAGAGTCCCTTGGGAGTTGGGCGGCATAGAAATACAATAAATAAATAAATAAATAAATAAATAATAAGTGTTTCCAGGCCACCAAGTATTGTATCTTGCCCCTATGTTTTCTAGAATCGAGAATTTCTTTAATCTCGAAATGCTGTTCCCCTTCGATAAGTATAGGAAGAGGAGGGGGTGTTTGATCTGGTCGAAGTGAGGAGGTATGTTCAGGTAAAACCATGGTAAACAAAATGTGGTAATGCATTTTGCAAGGAATTTATGACTGCAGTACTCTTTCTGGGCTTCAAAATCCAGGTGACCACTAGGTGGCATGAAGGAGCTAGAATTCCCAGTAGCTCTTTGCTGCCCTCCTAGAATTTTTGTAGCACTGATAAAGCAGCCCTAGATTTTATTCTGAAAAGAAGGCTCTATTAATTAAACTACATTAAATACATTTAGGTTCAGCAATTGTGACACTCTTCAGCTCTGGATGTGTTGTTTGTAACATATAAAATCACTTGCTTACTTGATTTTCAGTGCATCTCAGACAGATTTTTATTTTTCATAAAGCAGTGAATGCAAATATTTTTTTGAATATATTGTATAGGTTTACCTTGAGCAATTCTGGAAGCTAAAGAGTCACTTTTGGAGAAACAATCATAAAAGCATAGCAAGTGATTCTTGCTTATAAGTATTTTATTTATCTAAGGTACAAAGGTTAGTTTCAGATATCTTCAGAAATACTGTAAAGTGAGATGATTGCAATAGAATTAACTAGGATACAGGCAGTCCTCGACTTACAACCACAATTGAGCCTAAAATTTCTGTTGTTAAGTGAAACATTTGTTAAGTGAGTTTTGCCCCATTTTACAACATCTCTTATGATATTGTTAAGTGAATCACTGCAGCTGATAGGTTAGTAACCCGGTTGTTAAGTGAATCTGGCTTCCCCATTGACTTTGCTTGTCAGAAGGGATCACATGAACCTGGGGCACAGCAACCATCATAACTATGAACCAGTTGCCAAGCATCTGAATTTCGATCACATGATCATGGGGATGCTGCAAAAGTCATAACTGTGAAAAACAGTCATAAGTCACATTTTTCAGTGCCATTGTAACTTTGAACGGTCACTAAAAGAACTGTTGTAAGTCGAGGACTACCTGTACTCCTATGGTAGGATTCTGCTAATTTTTGTATTATAGTTAATTGTCATAATAGCACTTTTTGGTTTAAATTATGCCTTTCAGCTGGGTGTTCCCCACCTCATACCATTTACTTACTCTGTCAGGAATCTACTTCTGATTATTACTTTGGTCAAGCCCAAATAGATTTTCTTTTCTTTTCTTTATTTTGACAAGTTCTTTCAATATTAGCCATTTGTTACTCTAGGAAATCTGCCTCTCTGATACAGATCCTGGATCCTACAGATCCTGGAATAAGATGAGATTTAAAAAAAACACACCTGTGGAGTCCCTGGTGCTTTTTGAGCTTGGTTGTTTTCTTGCAGACATTTCATTAACCAGCTAATTAATATCATCTGTGCTAGAAGGGAGTGGGGTTTGCTCTGTTTATATATACTAGTGGCTTGCCCTGTCAATGTTGGTGGGAGTGTTCTTAATTGTTCCTTGATTAGGCTGTTGTTTACTGTTTGAGTTTAAAACTAGGAAGTAGTAATATGGTGAGTATTGGTGTTAATAGTCCATTCTCAATAAATAGCTGAAGATTAATTCTTACAAATTCTTATAAAATTACAGACATTCAAAATAGGACAGTTTTCCCATCTAATTTATTACTGATGTGGAAACAGGACTTGTGACATTTCCTTTCCTTTCCAATGAACATATGCATTTGCATTATACTGAGGCAGACAGTTGAGACGTCTAATCTATTATCTGTCCTGATTGTGGTGCTGCCAAAAGGTTCTTCCTCTGAAACCTTCTGCATAAGATCTTTGGGCTGAGGAAGAAAAAACTTCAAAGAACAAAACAAGAAAGTTCAGTTGCCTCCTGAAAAAGCACCTTTGGGACAACCATGTCCTGGATGACTAAGAATCTCCATAGACTTTTAGCCATGCACTTTGGGATGAACACACTTCGAATGGTGTGGGAGTATGAACAGATTTCCAGAAAAAAAAATTGCAGACTACAGGTACCATTAGCACTATTCAGGTGACCCTGAGGATACAGATAAACATCCAAGTGCTTCAATGACCCTCTAAAAGGATGCAAATGACCAAGCTGTCTGCAAGGAATATAAATCCTTCCATTCCCCACCATCCAGTCAGAGCTGAGGAAGCTTCTTGGTTGAGAAGCAAAATGTCTTCAAAGAAAAAACAAGAAAGTCCAATTGCCTCCTGAAAAAGCACCTTTGGGACAACCATGACCTGGATGATTGAGAGTCTCCATAGACCTTTGGGCTGAGGACTGAAACCTGGAATCTTTGGAAGTACAGGGAAAATACATTGCTAATTCTGACTCAAAATAAACTCTGGCTAGTTATGATCTACAGTTTTTCATCAGCTTGTAGAAATAAGTAAGAAAGTGGACTCTGTATAAGGCAGAAGCCAGGGCAATTAGCTTGTTTCTGTCTGCCTACATATTTTATTTACTACATTTCTATTGTGCCTTTTCTCTGAGAACCCCTGATGGCGTACAAAACCTAGCGTAATACTGTCCTCTCAAAAATTATCCTGTAGTACAGCAGTCTCCAACCCTTGTGGCTTGGCGGCCCGGCAGGAGATGAGAGGGAACCGGGCCATGCGAGCGGTGGGGTGGCACGAATGCGCAAATGCAGCTCAACATACAAGTGGCAGGCTGATGCACACGTGCATTCACACAAAGCTCGACTTGAGCAAATTGAGCTGCGCGCATGCATGCATGCTGACTCACCACTCGCGCAAGCAGAGCTGTGTGTGCGCGCCGGTGTGCTGCTTGCGTGGTCCAGTTGCAAATAGGCCAAGGCCTGGTAGTGGGCTGTGGCCCAGGGATTGGGGACCCCTGCTGTAAGAGAATGTGGAACAGTTTAAGTCACACAGTAATCTCTAAGTCCAACTGTTTCCTGGATCTCCAATGCATGCAGACCTTGGAGGCACTCAAGCTTCTTATTGCCTCACAATATACCGATATACCCAAACCGTTCCTCTGGAATGGCCAATTGCATTCACTGAAGTGCTGCAGTATGGAATTGAACCTGCAAAGTTGGTCTGTGAACAACACCGTGGAAAAAAGAATGTGAGTTTCACATTCAGACATATGCCTCTTTGCTTGACAAAGCACGGCTTCTAGTAATTGCCAGAAAACTCAGTGTGTGAATTTGAGACATAATTCTAATTCAACATAGGATTAGAACAATCTAAAGTAGGCTTAGTTGCTATGGTGCAGAAGGCAAAGTTCTGGTTGTTAACAAAAACATCATGTACATTCCATATGCTTTGTAGTGGGCTTACAGGAGATCTTTCAGAGTAAATTCATATGATTGATTAAACCAATTATCTTAGCATCTCATGCAAAAGCTCAACCTGATTTTAGGCCATCTAGTAGTAGCCAATAGATTGCTTTTGGGTTGCTATTAAGAAATCCATGACAATAAGCAATAAGAAAGAGTGCAAGAAGGTAGCCTGTTGAGCACATTGGATGTTGTGAGACACCTTATGAAGATGGCATTGAGAGAATGTACTCTGCACAGAGAGGATCTTTTCTACTTACATATATCTAATAGTTGCAGGGCAGAGCTTAAACCAAGAGTTCCATTCTTAAAAGAAAATGTGTCTACATGTACAGTTTCAATGGGTGTAAAATAACCATGTGTCATTCCAGTTGCAAACAATACACAAATTATTGGGGCTTTGTCCATTTAAAGGTGGCCTTGGAATTCTGCAAGAGCTGCTTATGCCTTAAAAAAGGAACACTGTATAGTAGTGTGTAGACACACTCTTCTTCTGTAAAAAGAAATGTAGCCCACGGAAATGGGTTTTGCTTTATTTGTTGCTGCAGTAGACTTCAATGTGCTAAGAAAGTTATAGTTTTTTAGTTGCATTTACAAGTGGACCTTGCAATCATGGGCGCTACTATTTTAGGTCACTGTGCAAAATAAGGATGTTGTATATCGACTTTTGGGCCAGCATATCCATCCTATTCCAGCACTGAATTTTCCTTGCATCTTTTCTAATATTATGAAGAGAAATAGTTAAGTTTTCCCAACACTGCATTTTATATCCCAATTTCTTTCCTTAATGATACTTATAATTCCTCACTTCTCACAAATTGTTTGGAAGACAGTCTGATTTTGTACACGTTCTACCTAAGTTATTTTAGATAATTTTCCGTGGATCCAAAACTTCAAAGGCTTCTATTGTCATTCTATTGTCATTACCCATTCTTTTGCATATCAAAAAGGGCACTGTAGGCTTTGTTCATTTAACCATGATATAAATGTAATCAATTTTACAGAAGTAATCAGTTTGTTGTTTAAAATACTTTTTTATTCATTCTTTCAATCTACAAAATGCCTAAGATACTGTGGGAAAACCAACTAAGTAAATAAAAAACAAGAATGTGAGCATCAAAGGAACAGAAAGGATTAACATAATAAACCCAACATATGGAAGATTATACAAATACCATCTAGTTTTCAGAAATGGTATTTACTCAATGCCCAAATGTAATTAAAAACACCTCCACTTTGTGACTGTCTTTTTTTTCTTTGGATCTGTCAGCATCTCTAAGATGTATGATCAGAAGATAATTTTAGTGGCAGAACCTGTAGTACCAAGACGAGCAAAGTGTAGCCACTGGAGTTTACTCTGGCCATTATTGCTGAACACTGATAATGATTTTTTTTTCTCCATTTGGAGAGAAGAAACGTATAAAAACTGCAGTGTAAATTCTATATAAAGGACTTAGTGTTTTAAAAATAGTAGTCCTCAAATTATTATCTCCCTCCCCCAAATCAAGAGGAAAAGTCAGCCCAACAGTCTTCAACGTTGCCCCATTCCCTGTGACTCCTGCCTCTATCCCCAAAAGTTACAATCATCCCAGCAACAAAAATGTTGCCCAACATTATTATAGTGGGTGGTACCAGAGGTGGGATTCAGCAGGTTCTGACCAGTTCTGGAGAACCGGTAGCAGAAATTTTGAGTAGTTCGGAGAACCGGTAAATACCACCTCTGACTGGCCCCGCCCCCATCTATTCTCTGCCTCCCGAGTCCCAGCTGATCGGGAGGAAATGGGGATTTTGCAGTATCCTTCCCCTGGAGTGGGGAGGGAATGGAGATTCTACAGTATCCTTCCCCTGGAGTGGGGTGGGAATGGAGATTTTACAGTATCCTTCCCCTGCCACGCCCACCAAGCCATGCCCACCAAGCCACACCACACCCACCAAGCCACGCCCACAGAACCGGTAGTAAAAAAATTTGAATCCCACCACTGGGTGGTACCTTCGAACAGTGAACTAAACTGATCTAACAACTAACTCACTCAGACAGGTGAACTCATCTTCTGCCAAGTCTAAACACTTCAGTGTTCTTCCTATGTTAACTTATTGATGTTGCTAGCACTGGATTTGTTATACCTCAAATGAATTAGATCCCAAATTAATAGATAAAACACAGATTTTTTTAAAAAAAGTTTCATTTTGTCATAATGACATTTTTAGACAACCATTATTCTGGCATATTTCAATCATCTTCTCTCCCCATCCCTGCCCACAAAAATGTATCTTGGTTTTATTATAATCAGCTTGGCATTTCTCCTTTCCCTTAAGTTGTTTCATTCCTCCAATCATTTTTGTCACCTTTCCTCTCATGTTGTTTTTCTGAACAAAAAGAAAAGAAGGGAGCCTGGTATGCTGAGAAGATGGCCCAGCCCCAACACAATCACACACATATTTAAACCTGTGCATGTGATTTCTATCATAATCCACAATTTTTGTGTGGTGTGTGTGTTTTTTTGTTTGACTGCTGAGGGATATTTGGTATGGGTTTTACCTTTGAAAGTTCTGAGTATTTTCCTGGGTGACTTTAAATCACTGAAAAGACAGAAAAACCTTTGAGATGTCGAAAATATTCTTCCTGCTTCCCCCCTTAAGATAATATTACCTCCAAGATGACAATAAAGATGTATTAGGCTTAGTTTTCCTGGTTTTGTGGCTTTTTATTTAATAGTCTTATTTTGATAGTGATCAAACTGCTGAGGAAAGCACTTGGAAAGCTTCTAAAAAACTGAAAACTGAAAATTGAGAAGCAGCTTCCAATGGACTGCATCTCAGCGACTGGGGACAAGTTATTTACTTTAAATAAGCAATTTAAGCTCCTAACTCAACAGACGTTGAAGATGAAATTGTACAGATAATCCTCTAATTACAACCATTTGTTCAGCAATCATTTGAAGTTATGATGGCATTGAATGGTGGTTACAATGGGTCTTTGGAATGCCATTCCCTACTGACTCACCTTGCTCACCCTTACTTTATGACTGCTTCACTCAGTGACAGAAATTCTGGTTTCAATTGCGTTATAAGTTGAGGACTACTTATAACTGCTCTGCTTCTTCCCTGAATTCAGACTCAGTTCCAAATAAAGTTAAATAAGTTAGGAAAATATCACTTATACAAGAATCCAGCATTACAACACACAAATCAATGTTTTCTCACAACAGTTGTGCTGTCCCTAATTATTTTCAAAAACTACAGCCATTAGTAAGAAATTTGATAGTCTGTTCCAGCTTGTGAACTACTTTCCTGATGATCAGATTGCTGAAGGGTCTCATCCCATAGCCTGGAAGGGTTTTAATTTTTGGACTCCTGAAGATGTTCAACCAATGTCAGGATACCTATTTGATACTTTCCGTAGTTGTATTTTTCAAACACCCCAATAATTGTTTTCTATCAAAAACAACATCAAAAACAAGCATAGATCCTTTACTCATAAAGGAAATGTTCTTTTTCTGAGACTGTTGCCTCATGCTCCAGTTCCCCAAATTAATATGGATGTGGTAAAAAGACTCCCTAGATCTTTAGGTGGCTATACAGCAGTGGTGGGTTGCTACCGGTTCGAACCGGTTCACGTGAGCCGGTGGCGGAAATTTGGCCCCGTTCGCCGAACCGGTAGTGATGGCCGGCTTGCCACACCCCCGAACCGGTTCCCTGGTTGCCGCTGCTTGAAAGCGGCTGGCAACGAACCCTCTGCACATGCGCAAAGGCTTCTGTGCATGCGCAGAGGGTCAGCACCCAGATGTAATGCGACACGCGCACACTTCCGAACCGGTAGGGAAGGTAAGAGAAACCCACCACTGCTATACAGTCTTAATTGAATTTAAAACTCCAATGATCTCACATGTTGTTTAAAACGAGGAAATTTCTAAAGCTTTTTTTGTGATCTTGATATCAAACCATTACACACAGGTGTAATATTTAACTAATTAGCCAAGAGGTGAAACTAACTTCAAAATATCCCAAATTGCTAGATAAGAAAGCACTAAGAAGAAATGATGACACTCATTTAGTGAGTCTTTAACTCTCTTTTCCCCATTATTGTCCCCGAAGAAATTTTTAATATTTTTTTTTTATTTCTCTCAGCTGCCAAGACGGATCAAGGTATCATCTTACAGTGATAACAGGACTAAAACAAGTTTTGTTAGGTTACTGAGATAATCTTGTATTAAATCTATTTCAACTTCACTTCCAAAGTTTGTGATTTTCCAGACCTAACTCAACAAGTCAATCCTATAAACCTCAGAGCTCCTATAGACATTTGCAGCTTATCCAAGACAGCTCTCTATTAATCTCCTCCTCTTCATCATACCTTAAGTATCATCAAGCTGAATCGTGTTATAGAAGCCTAACTAAAAGCTGTTTTTAGAGAAGTATCAGAAGAAAATATCAGAATTTTCTCATATTGCAGCTCCCCCATTGAACCAAGCTGCAGCCCAAGTCTTGGAGGACAAATATATTCCTCCCAGACCCCATCATAACATGTGTGCTTTGGCTATACTGGATTACATGAGGTTAACTCTGCATACATTCATCTCTTCTGCTCCTCCAAAGGAAATCACCTCAAGAAAATCCTAGAGGTAATTCTTGTTGAATGACATTTGGATATCATTACCCAACCAATGCTTGATTTCTTGGAATGTGGCAGATTGTCCCAAAGGTGCTTTTTCAAAAGGCAACTGGACTTTTTTTGTTTTTTCTTGAAGATGTTTCACTTCTCATCCAAGAAGCTTCTTCAGTTCTGAAGAAGTTTCTTGGATGAGAACTGAAGAAGCTTCTTGGATGAGAAGTGAAAAGTCTTCAAGGAAAAACAAAGAAAGTCCAGTAACCATGACTGAGAATCTCCATAGACAATGTGGCAGATTGATTTTCCAAACAGAGACACCATTTTCAATTGCCTATTAGGACAATTTGAGATGTTTCATTTGCAAGTAAAACCTGTGACACTAGAGGCTTAGATATCTTTTTCACTTCAAGCAACTCCTGCTCAGAAGGCGGCCATTTTCAAAGGGACATTAGTATTCCCCTAAATCATATCCCATTGCCTCTGTGCCTATGTTTAATGCCCTGCCTAACACTATGGAACTGCAAATCGAGGGTCAAAGTTTTAGGTTAATTAATGTTTATTCCCCTCCTCACAGATTGCGATCCCAAATAAATGATTTGGGGGATTTGCTTAAGGGTTATATATTGGGATCAATTTGCCAATGCCCAAATTTAGAGCTGATTTTAGAAGATTTCTAAAGCAGGCTGGACACTTACGGCAAATCCCATTTATTGTTGTTATTTTGTAAATTTTAATCTTGATACATACCTCCGTTTGGACCTCACCATTCTATCAATGAAGGAATTAAGAATAGTGGAACGTAGCCAACTGGCCATTAAATGTAATCTGTTTTTAAAGTTGCTGTGTCCTATTGATATTGAGGAAAAATTCACTTTCCAGGAAGGCTGAGGTACCAGTGTGATAAATTACATGATAATATTGCAGAAGTTGTCCACCTGTTGTTGTCTTGTTTTTAAGGTAGTTCTCTATGCTGACAATAATCATTTCCCACTTACTGGAAATTTTTCTGCTAATGCTCTAGTGTAAAGGCAGGACCAGAAGGGCTTGGAGGATCTAGTGTGGAATTCCCAAATTAAGAGTTTATTCATAGACCCCAGTTGCCCATTGCCAGAAATTACAGACCACTGTTCCTGGAGGGCAGAAAGGGATGACATTACCTTTGTTAATCCTCCATTTATCTTCAGAGGGATGTCAAGATGCATTCCATTGCTTCACTTCAATTATATTTTTCCATTTTTCTTTGATCATTTGGGACAGCTAGGGTATTTCAGCTTGTGGTGAGTTAAATTCAGCAATTCACTGGCTGCTTTGCAGAGGAATTGAGCTAACGTTTATCATCCACCTGAATTGTTCCTTTATTCCCCTTACCGGCACTGCTTCGCAGCAAAGGGAAGATTGTCAATTCAAAAACTGACACTATTGTTTATTTTATTTATTTCCACCATTATCAGGTCAACTGCAGTTGATCTAGCAAAATGACATTTTAAAAAAATAATAATGTATCCAACCTGGGTGAAACCTGACTAGTTAATTTATTAAATGTTAAAAATAATCTGTTTTGTAGATACAGCACCTTTATGATAAATTTCTTGATTGGATGATCCGAGGGTAGGTGTTACCTAATCAGGTTTTGAAATGGGCAATCAACTTTGGACCAGTGCATCCCCTTACATAATCTTGCAAAAAAAAAAATCCATCTACCTGCATGGAACCCTCTATGCTACCTTCATTAATCTGGCAGTAGCTTTTGGTTCAATATCTGGAGAGATGCTAGGTGAAGGAAACTAGCAGCCTCATTTATATATTGCCATTTATTACAGTTAATTATGATATTGTATGAGAATACCTACATGTAGATGAAATGATTTGTTTATGGATGGATTTTCTGTGCCAATCTCCACTTTAAAGGGAGTTAAATAGGGATGTGTTAATGTATTTAATGTCTGTGTTAATTCCACAATACAAGGTCTCTCAAACTGTGAATACTGTTCCTGTCACTAGATCATAGACCTCTTTCCAGCATATGCTGACAACGCAAGTCGTTCTTCTTCTGATTCAAATTGATCTGTGGCAGAAACTTCAGATACCAGCAACAGTCTGTGAGAATGAAAAATTAGAAATTAATTACTCTAAAACAAAGGTCTTATTCAGTAAGAGACATATGAACTGCCACCACAATTGGAAAATCAGTGACAACCAAATTGAGCAGGTCAAGGTTTTAAATATTTAGGGATCGACTTTCAATCTTCCACCACATGGAAGTAACAAATTTGAGAAATTACATGTCCCAAAGGCCTCTATGCTATAATTAGATTCACTAGTTGCAACAATAATAATTTTGACCTTGCAGCAGTTAAATTATTTAGGCTCAAGGTGCTAAGCTGTCTGTACGGCACATATATTTGTGCCTATAAAGAGATAATGGCCTTAGAAGAAATCCAATCACAATTTGTAATAATTTTCCTTCACATTCTTTGGGCTGCACCAAACGTACATCTTTACGTGGAACTGTGTTGTGATTCTGTTGAGGCCCACACGAGAATTTGTTGCTTGGAAATTGGCTGGAAGAAATTTCCTGGGCCAATCTGTTCTCACTGATAAGTTTATTTCTTGTTCGAAAATAAGGTATAGCTAAAAATTTAATAAAGTTAGAGTGTTTTTTTTAAAAAAAAGAAAATAAGGTGTAGCTTATGATCTCTCCAATTGCAGTCTCTCAGTTACTGTAAATATTTGGACCTGAAAAGCTATGTCAGAGATCAAACAGAGATTTGGACTTTCACAATGAGAGATCCAAAGCTGCAGACTGTTGTTATTACTTTATTTTTATTTAATGTATGCTGTTGTTACATTAGATAGGAGACCACGATGCTAATTAAGAATAGTAGCTTGGCTACCAGTTTACTAGCTCTGTTTGGTACATACTTGCACGCTTCCCAAGGTGTGCCGCAGGAGAGTGATCTAGCTCCACACCAGAAAGAAAGATGAGAGACTGTTCCTGCAGCGTCACCCAAGGCCCTCTCCCTCCACCAAAGTTGCCTCACAAACAGGTGTCGCAACTGGAAAGGTTAAGTGACAGCAGGATTCTAACCATCCACATGAAGCACCATCTCGTCTTCCCATGGAAGTCATAGCTATTTATCCACTCACGTAGAACAAGCTTTCAAACTGCAAGGTGGGCAGAAGTTGAGGTGAGTGATGGGAGCTCACCCAGCCACACAGTGCTAGGACTCTAACCGCTGGAACAAAGACCATCTCCAGTGTCATTAAGCCACTGAACCACTGTTGTTCTACTATTGTTATGAAGGTTTCCCATTATACCTTCACCATTTTCACATATTTTTCTAATATTCTCTCTATCTCATATAGAAGAGCATTTACAGTAATGAGTTTAATGCCTTATGTTCAAAAATATTAGAAGTTTGATATGATCCATATTGAAAATGCTTCTGCTCAGACAACACCCTGAGACGGTTTCACACATTTTGCTGTGCTGACTCTTGTATCAACTTTGATGCTCCAATGCTCCATTTTAATATTCCTTTACTAAATTTACAGGTGGGGCTGAAATACAGGCTGTGTATTTTCTACTGGTTAATTACTCCATTAAAATGTCTACAAAAATAGCTAAATTCTGCTCAACTGTGATTGGTTTTAAAGGTCCTGGGTATGACTCATGTTTAGGCTTGGATGATTTGATGACCTCTATGTCAGGCTCAGAAGGGCAATAATTCTTAATATATGCCATCATCTTTGTGTTCTTCTGATACCATAATGGGGATATTGGCACTAAGACAACATGTTTAGTCCAGCTTCATTTCTTCTCCCTAGCAACCTACTACTGCCATGATGGCACGCAGAGCCATATCTGAGGGCACGTGAGGCGTTGTCCTATGTCAGCTCCAGAGCGCATGTGCGCGCTGGCCAGCTGATTTTCGGCCTTCCAGAGGGCGGGGGGAGGCTGTTTTCGCCCTCCCTAGGCTTCAGGAAAGCCTCCAGAGCCTGTGGATGGCAAAAAACGGACCCAACGGGCCTACCGGAAGTTCAGAAACAAAGTTCCGGTAGGCCCGTTGGGAAATTTTTCACCCTCCCCAGGCTTCAGGAAAGCCTCCTGAAACCAGGGGAGGGTGAAAAACGGCCCAACGGGCCTACTGGAAGTCCGGAGGCTTCAGTGAGGCCTGCACGCATATGCGGGGGGCAGTGCGTGGGGGTTATGCACGCATACGCAGGGGAGGGCATTGCATTATGTGTGTGGGCACGCGTGCGCATGCTAGCGCGCGTGCCCTTTTGGCACCCGAGCAAAAAAAGGTTCGCCATCACTGTACTACTGTGTTTCCATTCTTAAAAGTACTGAAGGATCTCAGACTCTCTGTGTCCGTTTTTTTGCAGGCCAGACATGACAGTTCTATTATTATAATGTGACCTAACAATTTGTGTGGGTATTTTATTGTGGCTGCTTGACTCATTCATCTTCTGAGAAGTTTGACTGTTCTTTTAGGGAGCCACAAAACTTAGCTCAAGGTCAGGGATTTCTTAGCTCGAGGTCATGATGGCACTCCTATGGTGAAGTGTAGTCTAGAGTTGTAGGAGGGAAGGGCTTTTCCCCAGAGAGCAAAGAGGCAGCAGAACTTGGAATCTTTGGTATACATGCAGAGAGCGAAGGTAGACCCTCCCTAGCAATTCACAGTGTATATCTAATAATTCTGCAGATAGTTGCTTTGGTCTGGCAAGATTTCTCTCTCTATAGGCAGACAACAATAACAAAACTACTCAGAAGTAATTCCACATGTCGTTCTTGGTTCTTTGGGCCTGAGAAGTGCCTTCCTCTGAAATGTTGCAGTGTGAGGAACAGCAGCAGATGGCATCTCCTCTAAAAGTCAAGCTGCATCACATTCAAGGACAATCAGGTTTCAGCATGAGGCAGGGAAGCCCACAGATGCCTTTTCTCCTCCTCCTTAGTAAAAATGCAATAAATTAAACACCTAACAACATATGGTTCTTTAAGTACCCTACAAATTAACTGCCTGTGATAGTTGCCTCATGCTGTTTTTATAATAGACCCATCCTGCCCATTTATTAGTTTAAAAAATGTTCAGCATTTGCACGTTTATTGTCTGAGGATAAGCAGATATAACAACATAAAAAAACCCACCCTCCTGTATTACGCCTTTACTGGATTGCGGTGTACCACTTTAATTCCTTATATTTAAATAAACCCAGTTTAAGAGTATTTATATGACTTTACCTCATTTTTGCAGGGACCACATTTTCTATCCTGATTATTCTGGAATTACAATTATTATAACTCTTTACTCAAAAGGTAGTTAAAAAAACCTTAAGCAATTAAAAAAGGACAGAAGAAAACGCGCAGCTTTTAAAAAATGTGTCAGCTGGAAAGCCCAACATCTTGATATTGTTTGGGATGAACGTAACACACATCTCCTGATAATGCTCGGTATCCATTCCTTGTTCTAAGAGCTTAATCTCTTCTTGCTATCCCTGATGGAACATGAAATGTTGATTTTTAAACCTGCCCGTAGGGAAAAAATATTAAACATTTTAGACTCTGAGACAGGAAGAGGGAATAAAGATTATGCATTTATGAGGAAATAAAGGGGAGGGGGATCTGTTGCCCCCCCTCCACCCTCTTTTGGTTGCTCTTTGAAGCTGTGGGCAGGAAGGGAGCAGCCCTGGGCACACGTTCACATCATTCCCCAAGGAAGTAGTTTATTTACGAAAGGGCAGGTGAGGAGAGGAGGGAGCGCGACCCTTCACTTTAACAATTCATCCTCACCATCATCTATGAATTCATGAATCTCCAACATTAATGCCGATTGCAGGTCTAGGGGTCAAATGGCTCCCCTACTGTTATATCTGCCACCCCGCCTCCAATCGGGTAAATTCTCTCATAGAATAAAAAAAAAATCTTCATTAAAAAGATACAGCTTTACAGCAAGCAATTAAAGCCGGCACACACATAATACACTCACTCTGTAAAAAACCACAGATGAGTCACTGCTGGAATCAGCAATCCTAACAGATATTTCAGATATTATTTTTTTTCTGCCTATTAATACAACTTGAGATGTATTGACATTTTATGCAAACGAGCGGAGCAGAGAGAAGAAGCTAAAACAGGCCATGAAGGTCTGTTTTATGAAGGTTTCCCATTATACCTTCACCATTTTCATATATTTTTCTAATATTCTCTCTATCTCATATAGAAGAGCATTAACAGTAATGAGTTTAATGCCTTATGTTCAAAAATATTAGAAGTTTGATATGATCCATATTGAAAATGCTTCTGCTCAGACAACACCCTGAGACGGTTTCACACATTTTGCTGTGCTTACTCTTGTATCAACTTTGATGCTCCAATGCTCCATTTTAATATTCCTTTACTAAATTTACAGGTGGGGCTGAAATACAGGCTGTGTATTTTCTACTGGTTAATTACTCCATTAAAATGTCTACAAAAATAGCTAAATTCTGCTCAACTGTGATTGGTTTTAAAGGTCCTGGGTATGACTCATGTTTAGGCTTGGATGATTTGATGACCTCAGATATTTCAGATATTATTTTTTTTCTGCCTATTAATACAACTTGAGATGTATTGACATTTTATGCAAACGAGTGGAGCAGAGAGAAGAAGCTAAAACAGGCCATGCCGTGAGAGAGGAAAAACTTTGGACAAAATTAGATTACTAGAAAATTAGACACCCAAGTAAGGCACTACCCCCCCCCCCGATCCTAAATCCACTCCCAAATACAGCGTAAGATACACCTTAACTGTTCAGAGCAGCGTTTCTTAAAATGTAGTTGGAGAACCTCTCAGGAGTATGCAAAAATCAAAATTGTCAGCTTTTGAAGCTATTTGCAAAAAAATAACACGATGTCATCCTTCTCATTATTTTATATTTGTAAAAAAAATATATATAGGGTTTTTCAATTTTTTTTTAAATGTGTTAATACCGAATGGGTTTAACTGATATGAACTGACCCAGCTTACTGAGGAAAAAAACCCTAATGAAAACAAAATGCCTTTCCCAGTTTGCTGTTGCATAGGGAAGAGGAAAGAAGAAAGACCTGCATAAGGAATAAAGAGAAAGTACAGAAAGGTGGCTTGATTCCAGAGCAAGTAGTTATTACATAAATTCCCCTGGATGGTGCAAAACAACAGCTGGCTTTCCTGATGTTTCTGCTGCATTTTGTGCTACCAGCTCTCAAGGTGTAAATGAAGTCATGGGTTGAGATACAGAGACAATGATAATGATTATGTTCCATTTAACTGTCCCCATTGGTTTCTCTTGAGAGGCACTAATACTTGGGAACTAATTGCCTGCTTGATATCTTTATTTTTTGCCCCAAACTGGATTTGATTGCCCCTCCCCCCTTTTCTGGTTTATGAGCCAAGGATTCTACTATGTCCATCTTCACTGACTTTCTCCAAATATTGTAGAAGTGTAATATGGGCTTCATATTCAAAATCTTTTGTAGGCTAATGTATGAGTTGGTGCAGACTGATTGATCCTCTGCATGCAGCTAAATAAAATTTACTTGAAACTGCTATGTGTCATGTCGTTGTAAAGACAAGCAATGAAGCTTGGGACGTGATGTTTTTGCTGAAAGACCTGAGTCTCCACAGTAAACCAAATACAAAGTGATTAAACGGTCTTTAGCTGAAGGGAAAATAATTTTGTAATTGCTTGTTCAGCCTTCCTTTCCTATGTAAGCACTGAGACCGGAGAGAGAAAGGGCGGCAATGCAGAAGTGAGGTAAGGCTTCTTTTGATCAATGTCTCCTTTTGTTCTACAGCATATTCAAAAGACCTTTTTGGAGTTCTAGAACAAGGGAGTAGCATTTTCCTTCCAACAACTTTCTATTGTTCTTTTTGATCAGTTGGGGCTTGGGGACTGGATGATGCTTTCTAGACAGCAATAGACCTTATAGCAGGGGGCATAATATGAGGCCCTGGACAGGGACATCCATAGAGAAGAAGCCTTCAGCCTACTTATTGTAAGGGGGAAAAAACCTAGAGTATATGGTTATATATTACATCCTTTCCTAGAGTATGCCTTAATTATCATTTAACATCTGGGATGCATAAAACCTACATTCTGACAATAATCTGAAAATTGTTTTTGCACTTATTTTGGTTACAGTCAAACCCTGTTACATTTCTTTTCCCTATCTTCAGATTTTGGTCCACTGTTATAAAATAATCTTCTTTCATGCTCCATCTCTTCTTCATCTGCAGCTCTCAAAATCCTTTGTTTTTATCTATATCTATATCTATATCTATATCTACATCTACATCTACATCGCCCACAACTTCTGGAAGCAAGTTGGTTAATTGCTCTCACTGTTAGGAAGTTTCTCCTTAGTTCTAAGTTGCTTCTCTAACCCTTCCTTCCTTCCTTCCTTCCTTCCTTCCTTCCTTCCTCCCTTCCTTGCGTCCTTCCTTCCTTCCTTCCTTCCTTCCTTCCCTCCTTCCCATTGGTTTGAATGCAGTATTGCACACTAACTCTGCCCACTGCCAGGAGTTTGATCCTGACCGGCTCAAGGTTGACTCAGCCTTCCATCCTTCCGAGGTTGATAAAATGAGGACCCAGATTGTTGGGGACAAAATGCTGACTCTGTAAACCGCTTACAGAGGGCTGTGAAGCACTGTGAAAATGGTGCTATTGTGCTATTGCTATTGCTATTGCTATTTCTATCTTTCTATCTTTCTATCTTTCTATCTTTCTATCTTTCTATCTTTCTATCTTTCTATCTTTCTATCTTTCTATCTTTCTATCTATCTATCTATCTATCTATCTATCTATCTATCTATCTATCTATCTATCTATCTATCTATCTATCTATCTATCTATCTAATCATCTATCCACCCTCTCTCTCTCTCTCTCTCTCTCTCTCTCTCTCTCTCTCTCTCTCTCTCTCTCTCTGTCTCTCTCTCTCTCTCTCTCTCTCACACACACACACACACACACATCTATATACCTACCTACCTACCATCTATCTATCGCTATCATCCATCCATCCATCCATCCATCCATATCTATCACTGTAGTTGTAGTTATTGTAATACTTACATACACTTAGCCAAGTTTTGAAAGTAGGTGCTGGTTTTTATGCTTATGCTCGTACTATATTTCATTTACCAAACTCTTTTCTATCCATTCACCCTGAAACTCAGTATTCTCCCCCTGCCCATAACCGGAATTTCTGATTAAAAAGCAACTCTGCTTGAAATGTGGTTTAACAGTCTAAATTCAAACTCTAAACCCCCACTCCCATTTTTTTTGATCCATAGGTGTGTGTGTGTGTGTGTGTGTGTGTGTTTCCCCTCAAGAATCAGATGCTGATCAAGGTGGGATAACAAAATGGGATAGTGCCTAGTAAAGCAGGAGAACTTCACTTGGTTGCTGGGCATGACCCCCACACCTACTGATCCACCATTGGGTGCTGAAAACAAGCTCATTGGACAATTGCTCCAAACTTCCATGCATTCATGTAAAGTCTTTATAGATCTACTGGGCAGTAGTTGACAGTTGTGTTCTGCTCTTTCCTTTCTAAACAACAACAAAACCAAACCATATTGCAGCCAGAGGAAAGTGTCCTGAACCTCAGAGGAGAAGGCATGCACAGTATCAGTCTATAGTGATCAATGGCAGGTGAGCTTAGCCAGCCCTGTACTGATCAACTGACTGTGCCACTACCAACCCAAACCAGGAAATGTGGAAGCTATTGGCTAAGGGAAACATTACTTTAGCACCAAATAGCTAACCAAGTCTGAAAACGTGATCTGAGGATGAGATGAAGGCAGTGGCATGAAACCCTTGGAGAATAAGTCCATCCCCAGGGGGATGCTTCTACATAGTAAGATGCAGCTGGGGTAAAGCTGAATACGAGGCAACATCTCTTGGGCTCCTAAATTTTGATTGAAATTGGCCACCAGTTAGATGGTTTAGTCCAAGTCAAATGAAGTTGTTTTCAAAGCACTCAAGAATTGGCCTAGAAGACATGAGGATTTGATTCTAAATTCATGAATCTGATTCATTAATTTAAGGAGAAACAGTTTTGTGAAATGGTTCCTCCTTCACTGTGGTTTCTCCAAACTTTACTGATTTTTCAGCATGATTACTCTGAATGAATAGGGTTTGTCTCTGATTTGATTTGCACACATAGCATTGCCTTGTTCATCTATGGTATATACCTGTTGACCTCAAGAACAAAACAGAAATAATGTGAGATGTCTTCAAAACCTTTGGGACTGGGTTTTGTGTAAAGTATCTTATCAATATTTTTACAATCATATTTCAAAACTAAAGTAGTCCAAATATAAGAACTGTTCTCTCTTGTTTATTATTGCTCTATACTTGTACTGCTAATTTACTCAGTAATTTATATTCAGTAGAATTAGTCCGAGCTTCAGAATTCAGATTGTATGGAATAGCAATAGCCCTTAGACTTATATACCACTTCATAGTGCTTTACAGCCCTCTCTAAGCAGTTTACAGAGTTAGCATATTGCCCCCAACAATCTGGGTCCTCATTTTACCCACCTCAGAAGGATGGAAGGCTGAGTCAACCTTGAGCCGGTGAGATTTGAACCGCCGAACTGCAGCTAGCAGTCAGCTGAAGTAGCCTGCAGTGCTGCACTCTAACCACTGCGCCACCTCAGCTCCTTAATGGCATCATGCAACTCTGTTTTATGAACAAAACTGCCTCCTGAAACTCTTGAATAAAATAAACTGTTGGAGACATGATGTACCCACCCTATAATAGTGTTTCTTTTTTAGATATTCACCTGTGAACCATTTTAAGGACAGAACCCCTTCTTATGAACTACCAAGAATGTAGCATTTGGAATTTTATAAAACTAAAAAAGACTTCAAAAGTTGGGAACACAAAATGGCAGTCAATGTGATTTGTTTCCCTTCAAAATAATTTTGCCTCATTTATACAACACCTCATTTCAAGATGGGTTAAATGGCTGAAATTGTTCTTATCAATACATATGGTAGTCTCTCTCTTGTGTGATGTACGGTATGTGCTTAGCTACTGTACATATCTAGGAAATGTAACTATTTAAATCATAATGGAAATTACATTTATTTTCCAAAAAATCAACTGATCAAAAATTCCTGAAATGTATACATCTCAGATTGTATGAAGCCCTTGAACACTTCAAGAATCATGCAAAATTTTGTGAATTTTAGATTTGCTCAAAAAACACTTTTTAAAAAAAATTATTGACTTAATCAGGATCGGGAACCAATTTTGGGAAAGGTAAATATTGTCTAAACTCCCTTTGAATTTGGACCATTGAAACGTCTGTCCAAAATTCAAGAATGTTCTCTACTTGCAACATCAACCACCATCTCGGCAGCTTGGTCGATTGGAAGAATAATTGGAAACCATAGGAATAAGGAGCATCATGGCTTATCTCAGACATACTACCCATACCTTGTTTCTCTTACAGTGTGAAACATTACAACACAGCCCTCACCACTCAGGGCTGGGCAAAAGATGAGACATTAAACAGCCCAAGAACTGAAAGCAAGCTATGAAGCACTGATATATTCTCAAACAATTTGGTTTAGTAGGAGAGAAAATTTAAAACTAAAGATATATTCCTCTGTCTATTACATTATATTGTTTGTCCCACTAGTATGATGTTTTAATAAACCTAAATAATGTGGATAAAAATTTACCTTTGGTTACTATATCTACTTGCAAATCTGAAGAACGTGCACATTCAGATTTTTCTCACATAGTTCTGAATACTGTGAGCACTAACTTAATACTAAAGCATATTTCAGTGAGGTTTATTATATCAAAGTTTTCAAAATTACTTCACAAATGTGTGTGTGTGTGTGTGTGTGTTATTTTGTACATTTGGTTCTTAAGAAGAACATTCTAAGACATGATCAATCTTGAAGTCTTTTGAAGAAAGAGCAGTCATTTAAAAGTATTGACTTTTAAGATGTGATTTTGCATTGATTTAAGGCTACCTGTTGAACTACACTGGAGAGAAAAACCCACAGTTTAAACACTCCATGTTAAATAACCGACATGAAAAAGACTACCTGGCAATAATGATGGTCTGTATTTCCTTGGAAGTACACCACATTTTTATCTAATGACACTTACATTTATGTAAACGTTTGTAATATTGCAATCAAGTTTGCTATATAAGAGCTTTATTATTGGTTTTAAAATGCCTCCTAGAAAGGTTTTAGTCTTACATAGGATTCCCTGGGACTAATTTTTATTGTACTTTCTTCTGCTAGAGCAAATAGCATTCCTCTGTAAATTGCTTTGATTATTACTTTGGTTAGTACATTTTAGACTGTATGTGATGATTATCTTTTAACAATATAACATACATTTTAGTTTTCTAGTTTTGAGAGGAAACATGAATTCATCTTAAAACCGAAAACATTGTTTTATTTTAACTATTGTAATTAGGAATACAATACCGGTACTTGTTTATGTCTTCATTTACCATAATGTCCAGAAGAGTATATTTATTACAATAGTTGGTGTTGTAGTAAAAATAAAGCATTTTATAAAATTACTACATTTATTATGGCAAACATCTTTGTGAGTAAGAGTACATTATATCAGATGAAATTGTTTATAATTCACCAAGATCTACACTACACATTAAATTAGTTTTTTTGTTGGTATGAAAATAATCTAGGTAACTTTTGTTTCTTGAATGAATAAAATAAATTCTAACTCCCGATTTTTCTATCTAAGATTACAGCGCTTAATTTTATATTTTCCACAGCCAACTGCAACTTTCTTCTAGCTACTGTGCTATCTATCTATCTATCTATCATCTATCTATCTATCTATCTATCTATCTATCTATCTATCTATCTATCTATCTATCTATCTATCTATCAATCACCTATCCAGGGATGGGTTCCAACTTACCTCGCTGCCAGTTCGTTCCCTCCTGCGCTGCGTGGGTGCGCCTCGTGGGCGCACGCGTGCTTCATTGGTGTGCACATGTGCAGTAACAGAAAATCCAGAAAAAAAACAAAGCCGAAAAAAAGATGGCGACCGCATGCACAGTGCCGGAAGTCGGCTTCTGCACATGCTCAGAAG
>QLTV01003675.1:2912076-2964016 GCA_003457575.1 Thermophis baileyi | reverse complement strand
TATCTATCTATCTATCTATCTATCTATCTATCTATCTATCTATCTATCTATCTATCTATCTATCTATCTATCTATCTATCTATCTATCTATCAATCACCTATCCAGGGATGGGTTCCAACTTACCTCGCTGCCAGTTCGTTCCCTCCTGCGCTGCGTGGGTGCGCCTCGTGGGCGCACGCGTGCTTCATTGGTGTGCACATGTGCAGTAACAGAAAATCCAGAAAAAAAACAAAGCCGAAAAAAAGATGGCGACCGCATGCACAGTGCCGGAAGTCGGCTTCTGCACATGCTCAGAAGAAAAAAAAAATTCAAAAAAAATTAAAAAAAATAAATTAAAAAAAAATTCAAAAAAAAGATGGCGGCCCCCACGGACCGGCACCGACCGATCCGGTTTGGTGATGTCATCGTGACATCACCAGCGGCTGCTACCAGTTTGGGCGAACCGGTCCGAACAGGGAGGAACCCACCCCTACATCTATCTATCATTGATCCATTTTGATGAATGAATGGAATGTTTTGAAATTGCTATGAGCCTCTTGCTAAGCCTTTACAAGTTTTCTGTTTTGCTCCTTAGAACCCCTTGCTACCTATAACAAGCTGATATTTTTTTTCAGATCTTTCCTAACCGGTCCGAACAGGGAGGAACCCACCCCTACATCTATCTATCATTGATCTATCTATCTATCATCTATCTATCTATCTATCTATCTATCTATCTATCTATCTATCTATCTATCTATCTATCTATCTATCTATCTATCTATCTATCATCTATCTATCTATCTATCTATCTATCTATCTATCTATCTATCTATCTATCTATCTCCATCCATCCATCCATCCATCCATCCATCCATCCATCCATCCATCCATCCATCCATCTATCCATCTATCACATTTATATGGCCACTCCTCTCACAGAAGTAATTCTGGGTGGCCTACAACTTTTAACTTTATTTGTTGAATTTATTGTAGTGAACCTGATATCAACACAGTAAATTTAAAAACTAATGTAGAAAAGAGCAGCAATGATTTTACAAAATATGGAAGGCTTTCATTTTTGTTTTAAAAGAAAATATATTTCTGTCATTCTTCAAATTATAAATTACTTTTTATATACATAATAAGCAGCATTTGAGAAGGTAAAAAAAGTCTAGAGGCCATCACCATGTGACCAAAGCCCCACCCTTTTATTTACATTTCTCATGACCACTATCAACTTTTTTTTTAACAAACCCACACTCTGTAGACATCCTAATGGATAAAAGTTGCTTTTTTCACAATATCCTGTCAAAAGCAACTATCCAATAAGTTACACATAGGGCATTTTGTATCCTCATATACATTCAGAGGAATCCCTACTAAAGTGATACGTTCTTCTGAACAGATGTGCCCTGGTTGCATGCTAGTATATTTGTACTGTTACATTGTGAGGGGCTCTTTAGGGATAGCATAGATCAGGGGTGTCAAACTCACAGCCTGCAGGCCAGATGCGTCATGCGCTGGCCACGCCCACACCCAGTTTAGCGAACGGGGAAAAAGTTGCAATACATCATGTGATGCTGCTGTGACGACACGAGTTTGACACTCCTGGCATAGATGATCTTTAAGATGGCCTTTGAAAGTAAATTTCCCTTCCCTGCTTCCTTTTAGCAAAGGTGATGGGTTATGACCCAGATGCCACATTCCAACCTTATAACCAGAGGTGGGTTGCTCCCGGTTCGGACCGGTTCTTTAGAACCGGTAGCGGGAATTTCTGCCTGTTCGCCAAACTGAGAGCGATCGCCGGTTGGCCACGCCCATGAACCGGCTCTCTTGGCAGCGCCGTAGGTGCCGCCATTTTGTTTTTGGCTTCTGCGGATGCGCAGAAGCTGGATTTTTGGCACTGCACATGTGCGGCCACACAGTGCGCAACACGCGTGCACCCACGTGGCGTGGGAGGAAGCGAACCGGTGGCGAGGTAAGTTAGAACCCACCCCTGCTTATAACGCCTGATACCAGTGAATTTGAGGCTGCCCAAAATGAATAGTTCTTCACAATTATCCAAATGAAGAGGTCAGTCAAAGAAATATGAATATTGTATTGCTTTCAGAAATAACAGTACAATCATAGATCAAAGAGCTTGTACATACCTGTATATTTCACTTCCCACACTATTATGCATATCACCTCTCTATTCGCTCAGCATTGCCTTGAGCCATTTCACAAGGCCAAAGCAGTAAGTGGAAATGTAATGAAGTAATAGAAGAAAGCTATAGGCATTTTCTACTAAGCAAATTAATTAAAATAATTCTTCATTCTGAAAGACCAGAACTCTATTTCTTTGCATGGCTCAATCCCTTTCTTTTGACTTCCCCTTTCCTTAAGATCAGAGGGGGGGGGGAGGCATATAAGTCTTTTAAATACATAAAACAAATAACTAAAATAATTTATTTTTAATTAATCTCTACATCCCAGTGTTCATCTATGCATGGCTGCCCTCTCTAAGGGCAAGGGAGGAGGGGAAGGAGTAAAATGTGTATTGTGACTGTGATGTTAATTCTACCCCATATCAATGGTGAAATTCAAAATTTTTCCCTACCAGTTCTGTAGGCGTGGCTTGGTGGTGGTGGGTCATGTGACTGGGTGGGCGTGGCCAACTCAACATCACTCATGTCAAGGGGCACCTCACCCAACCCCTCCCCTCCCAGCCACTCCTTGTCACGAATGGCAGAAAAATGGGGAAGGGAATTTTCCTGCCTATCATCCTTTCCTCAGTCTGTACTGAGCTTCAGGAATGGATGACAGGCAGGAAAATCCCCTTCCCCATTTTCCTGCCTTTCATGAAAACAGCTCCATTCCAAGCCTTCAGCGTTGCAATCCTGGGATACGCTAAAGGCTCGGAATGCCTCTGCTTCAGCGCAGAATGATTTCGCCCGTCTCTTTCTGGGTGCAGCGCTTCTGCCTGTTGGGCCACTTCGCAAAGCTGGCAGCTCCACAGCCAGCCGCTTTGCTTTTTCCCTCTTTTTCCTCATGGGAGGCTTGCGTGGTGGCACCAGAAGAAGGTGGAGGCAGAGGCATGGGGGAGGCAGAGGTGATCCCAATGCACCAGCCCCTTCATCCCACTGTCTCTTGGCTTGCCTGCAGCTGCACCAAACAAGCACCAGCACGGGGCATCTGGATTGCCTGCCTCCCCATGCTGGTGCCGGTGCTGGTGCCACTGCGCAAGCCTCCTGTGAGCTTCCCAAAAAGAGGGAAAAAACAAAGCAGCTGGCTGCAGAACTGCCGGCTTCGGGGAAGCGGCCCAACAAGCAGAAGCGCTGCGCCCAGAAAGAGAAGGGCAAAAGCGGTATTTGCGCTTCCCCAAGGGGCCGCGGGCTGCAGAGGCAAAGGTGAGCTCTGGGGTGCAAGCAGCGCTCTGGGAGGGAGGGTGGATGTCCCGGGGCTGCACATGCACACTGCATGTGCAGCCCCGGGACATCCGCCTGCCCTCCCGGAGCGCTGCTGCCACCGCTGCCCCTCTCAGCCCCAGCACAGCGGCTGTGTCTCCCCAAGGGCCAGCCACCCACCCACCACACCCAAGCGGCATGTCTCCCGTCATGGGCTGGATGTGGGACCAGACCTCAGAAGTCAAGCAGGCATGGGGGACCACTGGGAAGGCTGCGTGGAAGGCAGGCAAGCATGGCAGGGCCATGTGGAAGGGAGTAGGCTGCTAGCTCCCTTCTCCGCACCCACGGCCAGGCGGCCCCGACATGCTTGCTTGCCTGCCTTCCACGCGGCCTTCTCGGCGGTCCCCGTAGCCAGCTTGTGAAGGCAGGCAAGCGCCCGGGTGAGTGGGTGGGGCCAACCAGGGGTGTTTTTTACCAGCTCGGCAAACGGATTTAAATCATCCCTACTGGTTCACCCAAGCCATTGCGAGCCGGTCGAATTTCACCCCTGCCCCATATGTATTTTCGTGTGAAGCTGATCCATATTTTGGCATCGTCATGGTTGGGAATGGTGCTGAGAATTGTCACTTCTGTCAATTGTTTTTAATGGCTACTGGTAATAATCTATAATCCAACATTTATGAGTTAGACATTCACTTGCATGGTAATAAGATGAGTGATATCAGTGTGCCTGAATCTGCAATATATTAGGTATATCTTGAAAAGAGGTTGTGAAAGTGCTGATTTTCTGCCTTTATGGCAGCTGAAACTATTTAGAACAACATGAGCAACAGCAACAGCACTTAGACTTATATACAGCTTCATAGTGCTTTAAAGACCTCTCTAAGCAGTTTACAGAGTCAGCATATTGCCCCCAACAATCTGGGTCCTCAGTTTACTGACCTCGAAAGGAGTCAACCAGAGGTGGGTTTCAGCAGGTTCTGACCAGTTCTGGAGAACTGGTAGCGGAAATTTTGAGTAGTTCGGAGGACCGGTAAATACACCTCTGACTGGCCTCACCCCCATCTATTCTCTGCCTCCCGAGTCCCAGCTGATCGGGAGGAAATGGGGATTTTGCAGTAACCTTCCCCTGGAGTGGGGTGGGAATGGAAATTTTACAGTATCCTTCCCCTGCCATGTCTACCAAACCACGCCCACCAAGCCACACCACGCCCACCAAGTCACGCCCACAGAACCGGTAGTAAAAATATTGAATCCCACCACTGGAGTCAACCTTGAGCCGGTTAGGATCAAACTGCTGGCAGTCGGTAGAGTTAGCCTGCAATGCTGCATTCTAACCACAATGTACAACTTCCATTGGCTCAAAGGTTGAACCAGGCTTTGAATGATATATTGAGGCCCAGGTTCCCAAACTGGGAATAAATGTAGTAAATAAATTTTTGGCTGCCTTTGTCTTTCAATTAATTTTTAACAGTGTTTTAAGTATCATTGCTGCTTATAACTTTTTGACTTGGATGTATGCATTGTTTTTATATTTAAATATTCTTGTGGCCCAGATAGGCTGGAACTATTGAGGAATGAAAGGGATGTATTACGCTCTTGTAAGGATTTAGGTACCCATTTTGCTTTTTAAAACTTCCTAAATTTTGACTTACTCAGGAGAATTTTGCTGGCTACTAAACAGATGTTGTCAGGCTGCATGTCATCCTGAGGATGCACTTTTTAGAATAGAAACAGAACAGGAAGAACACCACCTTTAACTATTCTTTCTTGTGAAAAGGGTTTTTTTTTTTTTAAAGAGTTAGGAAAAGCTATTCCAACAAACCAAAATAACTGTGCAGGTCAGTGAACAGATGGGAGGGGCTGCTCCTGTCACAGCATATAGGAATCAGATGGAGTACAGGCATTTACTTACAATTTACTTGTGCCTATCAGAAATTGAATATATTTATTCACAGTCTTAAAATAAGACTAATTTAGCAAAAATATTATTGGATTCTTCAATGGATATTCAAACAGAATTGATTGCCTATCTTCTTATGCCACAGATGCAACCATTCTAAAGGGACACAAACATACATGATTTAGTCATGTATGCCATTTGAAATATATGGGTGAATAGTCTTAAGTATCGACAAACAGATTCTAGAATGGGCATTAATATTTAAAGTATAGTTCAGACATCTGGAATATATTTATTTTTGAGTAACTTTGGAACTATCATGTCTGGAGTGTGCAAAATAAATTTATCAGAGATATATTAGTAGCTGACATGACAAAATGTGTATAAACCTTTTAATTGCTTCTATATCTAGTGGTTATCCATACTTTTACAGCCCAGGTATTGTAGCTCTGTACACAACAGTTTCTGAGTGATGCCATTGTAGCAAATACTAAGTGAACAGACATAGCTCTTGTAATCTGTAACCTTTCCTTTCCTTGTTGTTATGAAGATTGACAACTCTTGGAGAAAAATGCCAAGAAACTTTTCAAGGATGTAGCTGGATTGATTCTGTTGTCAAAATGACAGCCAGAGGCATAGTGAAGTTGCAAAAGGAAAATACATACAGTATGTGTGGGCTGCCATCATAAAGCAGAGGTGCTACTTGACAATTGGAAAACTTTTGCTTCAGAGGCAGGAAAAACTAAAACACGATGCTTAATGTTTCTGTCAAATTTGTTAGATCTTGAATGATAAGTATTCTAGTTACTTACACTACATGTTGCCTTTTCCAAAAAGCGTTATAGTTATTTGCACTACCTGTCACCTTTTCCAGGCATAACCTTTAGGCATGTGTGTGTGTGTGTGTGTGTGTGTGTGTGTGTGTGTGTGTATTGCAGCCCCATGTTATTAAATCATATTTGACATTGGTTTGTCATCTTTGAGAAAATTTAAGTCATTGATGAATAATGGAGTTACATGGTTCTCAGCAGTTCCATAATTCTATTATAATATCTAGTATTTATACAACATGATTGAATGTGTGATCCTAATAGCTTGTGGTCATGTTGTGCTTGTGCAGTATATTGTTATGCTTACATTTTATGTTGCTGCTACTGCTGCAAATTGGTCCTTTTTCAATTTTACTTCATCAAATGAGGAAAGCTTTAAATGAGATGACCATCCTGTGCTACACAGAATTGAGCTCTTTGTTTGGCTTGTGGTTGGAAGTGATTTGGATTTGTAGCTTCTGAGACAAACTGCAGATCAGAACAATCTCCAAATTTGGAAAAATTTAGAATATATTCTTTGATTGCAAAAACACACCTTCATGTTGCCTTTTCAAAAAAGTGTTATAGTTATTTGCACTACCTGTCACCTTTTCCAGGCATAACCTTTAGACGTGTGTGTGTGTGTGTCATAAGACATAAACATATGTAGTACTTGGTTAAAGTGGATCTGATTAATGTCTATACTGTTTCATACTAATGAATACAGCCATAGTTTAATACACAACTAGGACTAATGAGTTTATCAATGTCCATATATAAATGGAAAACCTAGATAACATATTAGAAAGCAGAGACATCACCTTGCTGAGAAAGGTCCGTATAGTCAAAGCATACTTTAATATTTTATACTGCAGGGGGAAGAACCATTCATGTCATCACTGGTTAAGTCAATTTTCTCTCCCTCATTCCTACATACAAAATATTCAGGAGATCTCTTCTAGATTGATGTATAACCAGAAATCGAGACTTGTGGGAGTGGTGGAGAGTTGTTTTAACTTTTTATGAGTAATCTGTAACTTTCAGAACAGAAAAATTGACAACACTACTTCCATTTTGGTGCTGATAGCATGATCCATTGGTACTTGTCTTATAGGTTCCAAAACACTATTTCCTGTTATTTGTTGCATTTTCCTTTGTTTGTTTAGATCAAGAGAATGTCACTCTAAATGCTACTGAATTATGATAACATCTTGTAGCTTGGTAAATAGGTTGAAAAATGATGTGCATATGTAGTTTTAATCACTGTTATTTAAAAATCATGTGAAAGATTTTTGTTAAGCATGCTAATTTTCAAGGACATCATACTACATGAAGAAGTAACTCATTAGTACCCACAAGCTCACAAAATAATCTGATTTAATGCATTCATTAATAGTACTGCAGCCTTTTACTAATTTAATGAATACAGAATAACAGAAGAGACCTTGGAAGTTTCCTCTTCTCTTGTAATCCTTCGCTTGTAACTATTGAACATCAAGTAACTTAATGATGCTCTGTTCAGCATTTAAAGAATGAACAGCTGACAACTGCATTTTTCTGTCAATTTAGACTACATCTTAAAGGAACTCATCAATAAAGTAGTTTGTGTCATAAAGTGGCTCCTAATACCTTTTTAAAAATTTTTTTTGCATTGCCTAGTCAGACTTGGTTGGTCCCAGGAGCTAAATAGGGCCAGTCTTGGTTTAATACTTGGAGAAAGACCAACCCAGAATTTCAGGGCTATACACTAGACTGGGAAAGTACAAAATCATCCTGGATTACTGCATGAAATAGCCATCAGAAATCAACCTCAACTAAAGGAAGTGCTACTATTAGTTCTAATAGGGACGCGGTGGCTCAGTGGCTAAGACACTGAGCTTGTCGATCAGAAAGGTCGGCAGTTCGGCAGTTCGAATCCCTAGCGCCGCGTAACAGAGTGAGCTCCCATTACTTGTCCCAGCTTCTGCCAACCTAGCAATTCGAAAGCATGTAAAAATGCAAGTAGAAAAATAGGGACCACCTTTGGTGGGAAGGTAACAGCGTTCCGTGCGCCTTCGGCATTTAGTCATGCAGGCCACATGACCAAGGAGACGTCTTCGGACAGCGCTGGCTCTTCGGCTTTGAAACGGAGATGAGCACCGCCCCCTAGAGTCAGGGCACATATGTGTGAGGGGAACCTTTACCTTTACTATTAGTTTTTAAGAGCCGAGGTGGCGCAGTGGTTAGAGTGCAGTACTGCAGGCTACTTCAGCTGACTGTTCAGCAGTTCAGCGGTTCAAATCTCACCGGCTCAAGGTTGACTCAGCCTTCCATCCTTCCGAGGTGGGTAAAATGAGGACCCAGATTGTTGGGGGCAATATGCTGACTCTGTGAACCGCTTAGAGAGTGCTGTAAAGCACTGTAAAGCGGTATATAAGTCTAAGTGCTATTGCTATTGCTATTGCTAGTTCTGCCTCTCTTGCATTCACACATATACATCAGATTGCATTATTTATGGTAACAATAACTAGCAAGTTTTTTTTTTTAAATCCATATAATTAACTTGTTATGGGTTTTTTTTTGTTTATTTAGGAGACCCAAATCAGGAATCTGAGCTAATAAATAAATAAAAAGACAGTGGGCTGGAGAAAATAGAGTAGGCCTGAAAGATAAGATACACAAAGATTACATTCTACTGTAGATAAAATGTGAGGGAAACAAGTTTTGGAATATTTCATGCAATAGATTTGGAGATAACATTAAAAGACAGGAAGCTATTATTCATTTAGAATCTGAGCTGAGCCAACCAGAAGGCAGAAGAATAGGGTGAGAAAATCAGGAATTATGCCAAGAAGTCATCAGAGGCAAAGAAAAAAAAAAACAAATTAGTGCCACCAGAGTATATAAAAACTAGCGCCAAGAAAAAAGTTACTGTTCAAAGTCCATTTCCCAAAAAAGTTTTATGTAGATTTTCCAATCAGGAGTGCGTGTGTGTTTTGAAGGCCAGTCCAAGGGATGAAGTTGGCCTACTGCTTGAGAATCGTAAATCGTTGTACTCAAAATGGTCCAGACCAGAGGTGGGTTCCTCCCGGTTCAGACCAGTTCACCCAAACCGGTAGCGACCCACTGGTGACATCACGGTGGTGTCACAGAGCCGGTTCGGTCGGTGCCAGTCCGTGGGCGCCACCATCTTTTTTTTGGAATTTTTTTTTGAAAAAAAATTTTTTTTTGAATTTTTGAATTTTTTTTTCTTCTGCGCATGTGCAGAAGCCGAGTTTCCGGCACTGCGCATGCATCGCCATCTTGTTTTTGGCTTTTTTTTGGAATGTTTTTTATTTTTTGGCACTGTGCATGTGTGCGCGTTTAAAGCGCGCGCGCCCATGAGGCACAGCCACGTGGCGTGGGAGGAAGCGAACCGGCAGTGAGGTAACTTAGAACCCACCCCTGGTCCAGACTACTATTTGGGTAAGAATACCTACCTTTTTAGTCAGTTCAGGGGATGTCCTCTTCTAGAAGGAGGGTTGGCTGGATTATCTGTTTTTGGGCACCATAACTCCCTCAAGAAGCTTGAAGAACATTATAAACCAATTCATTCCTATGTAGAATGTTAGAACCCCAAATAAAAATACTCCTCTAAGTTTTTGTTGCAGGAATTACATGTGTCTAATTATCACTAATCCATCTGTCCCCTATTCATTGGTCTAATTACCTTTGAAATATAAGCCTATAATATAGGATTCTAAAGTGACTGTTCTTACAATTTTGTTCTCAGGAAAAAAAAAATGTAAACCTAAGTTTGTTTCTTCTCGAAAGTTCTTTTCCCCCCCCCCTTTCTCTTTTTTGCTTCACTCTTTTAAAGAGACAACTTGTTTCTGGGCTACGTATTTCATTTGTGGCCCCATCCTAGGACCTCAAATCTAGGGATATATTGGAATCTCAGCTAGGTTCCCTCAGGTCCCTATTCTATACTTTGCAAGAGAGCAGAATGGATTCCTGATTCAAGTGTTGATTCCAGCTTTGGACTCATTCTAGTCACAGGGATAAGCTTTGGCCTTAGATTGCCTCGTGTCTCCTGCTCAGGGAAAAATCCCAAACAAAATAATTTTCATTTCAGCTCATTATATACCTGTAGTTCAAAGGCCAGGTGTGCCAGCTCAGAGATACTGAATGAAAATGCCTGATGAATGGAACCTGAACTGTTCACATCAAACCCACTAATGCAGCCTTTGGGTCTCCATATCGCCCATTTGCTTCTGGTATTTTCTGATGTAAAATATTTTCTTATTTTACATCAGCTTGCCAGTCAGCTTATTTCAGAAAATTAGATGAAAATGAGAAGTTCTGCCAGCTCAATCTACACATTATCCAGTTGGTAAAATATCTACACTGCAAAGTGAAACAGAAGGAAAATTGGTTTATAAACCATGATTTCTCTTGAGGACTTGGGCAGAGGTGAGCAACTTCGTTTGTTAGCTGGGGATTGGCTTGCGTGTGATTTGCAGCTATATGTGTAGTAACGCTATATATGGCATAATAACAAACCAGATTGGTTTGTTAGTATGCCACATATAGTATAAAAGGATAATAAGAAAGTTTTTAAATATTTTAAACATTTCCCCAAATGCTTACATCATTGTGTAGCTTACTTGGTGTACTCTTCCCCCCCCTCATGTACAAATTTGGGTTGGACTCCTTGTTTGTGTTGTACTTAAAAATATGGGTATGCAAAGGCCATGTTGGCTAGGAATTCCAAGAGTCGGGATCTCTTAAAGGGAGAGTCCACAAGGGCTTCTGTAATCAAATAGAATAGAATGAAGAATATGAACAGGGAAGCACTGCTATGATGAGTCATCTACTACAAAACATACAATATATTTCTTCCCCTGAGGATAAATTCCTCTGAATATTTCATCACAGCCACCAATATGCTCATCTCAGATCTGTGAAATCTAGATTGAACTGTGAAGAAACCCAAAGGATCTAAAATGGGAACAAGAATGACTTTGTTTTATAAAACCAGGAAAGACTCAAATCTCATATCCTTCAGATATGCTTTTCCTTGAGAGGGCTCACTTCCTTGTCTCTAGAAATGCAATATTAGTAAGTTGAAGTTTATTAAGAAGGTGCTTGCCATTAATGATTGGGGAAAATAATCTGAACCATTTGATTCTTCTTTCAATAGAGAACAAACTTGCAAAGCATATAAATCATGATGATGTCTTTATGACTTTGCAGGATCGAAACCAAGGAAGAAATATTTTGTACAGAGATTTAACAAAATTGTGAGTGAGAAGCTTAACAGAAAAGTATAGGATGGTGTTTTTAAGGTGATTTAAAGCAACTGTGTCAGGGAGGGATCAGACAACTGTGGGTATTTTAACTGATTTGGTATCAAATGGTTGGTTTATATTATGTATGAATAATTATTTCTGCATGTCAAATGAACTGAGGAATAAAGAAATGTGCAATTTTAGTGACTCATTACCAACCTTGAGGTTCAAGTCCTTCAGGAAAAGCAAATGGCTATGGCCTGTTGATAGGACTTGCAAAGAACAAAAGGATAACATCTGGTGGACAGGTTGCTATCGAAGCCCACCTGCAATCTGCTACATTATGCAAATGTATGAACTGCATTGCACATGAAACTTAGCCATATGTCTTGAGGTGGAGGGTGGTATTGATGGGAGTTGAATTCCCAAATTGTTGGATGGATACCAGACTCGGAAAAGTTGCTCAGAGTCTTGAAACACTTTTCTGAGAATATTTAGAAATGAAGGCAATGTTATCCTTGGGTTTGAAAGAGGGTCTCCGGGCGGGCTGCTGCTAGAGGTACCACTTTGTGTATTTATTTTCTTTGTTCCTTTGAGTGTAAAAAGGAAACAAAAATGCAGCTATGGGAAAATGCATGATAGTCACATGTGGGTGACAATATCATCTGGACCATTATGAATGAGACAAAGTGACCATGGCACAAGTCTCAATTGGAGGCATAAGAAAGGGATAAAGAGACTCTATGAATAAAAATATCTCTGGGGATGTAGACTCATGTACCTCTAATAGTAATCCAGGGCTCCCACTCCTAAATCAGGGGTCCCCAAACTTGGCAACTTTAAGACTTGTGGACTTCAACTCCCAGAATTCTCCAGCCAGCTATGCTGGCTGGAGAATTCTGGGAGTTGAAGTCCACAAATTTTAAAGTTGCCAAGTTTGAAGACCTCTGTCCTAAATGGACCTCCAGAATTGACAATATTGAGCCTTCCAGATGTGTTAACTCTCTGAAACCTCAGAAGATTCTGAAAGTTGAAACTCATTGTATTTAGAGAACCCCCAGCTCAGGCAAGACTAATCTAAATAAACATAATGTCTGATACAGTGCCATATTATCAGTCAATGAGAACAGTGAATTTTAGGTACTGCAAACGGCAGTGATTCAACAGTATGATTCATCATTCAAAGGGTGATATCCTGCCAACTGTCTTTCAACAGAAAATTGTCTCTTCCAGTGCAAACATTCACATTTGAAAGTGAACGTGTCAGTAGCAGCTACATGTTCTCTTTGTGCAGCATATTTGTGATAAGGGTGTGTGTGTGTGCTAGGGGTCCCCAATTTGGGCTGCAAAAATCTGGACACTTAGTAGAAGGTAACAAAGAACAAATGTTTTCTTTATCTTTTTGCTGCCGTCTGGTGACCACTGGGATTTTTGCAATCCAGATGTGATAATTTGAGGGGATTCACAACATTTGACCCTAAAGTTTGTGTGTGTGTGTGTGTGTGTGTGTGTGTGTGTGTGAGAGAGAGAGAGAGAGAGAGAGAGAGAGAGAGAGTATCCGCCTTTTAAAAAGAGCCTTCTTAGAACATGAAAGAGAGGTGAAGTAACGTCTGTCGGCTGTGACTTTATTGACTGATAAAAGGGTTGTGATGCCATTTCCTCACAAATCACACAGTTGTTACATATGCTGCAGACAAAAAGCACCATATCCACCCACCACCAGTCTTCTATAATGAAACTGCAGTTTCCAATCAACTTTCACTTATACAAATGAGAGACAGCATCTTCTGAACTGTGAAGAAATGTCAGATTCATGGTAAGTTAACCAAATGGTGCTGCAAATTGGAAAAAAAATCAACCAACCACCGGTGCTCATTAGGGTTTACTAAACTGAAACAATTGAAGCCATTATTTCTTGCAAATGCATCTCTTGCTTCCAAATGAGAGCCGAGTATCTGTCTGTGTATCTACCTTTGTATTATCTATTCATCCATTCCCTTTTGCTTGCAAATACATGAATCCAATTCAATTCAAATCTTTATTGTCACTGCACAACACATGTACAATGAGATTGGTTGAGCTCCCTCAGTGCACCCCCCCAACACAATACAACTCACAGTGAAGACAGAGCTGGAATAACCAAACCTTAGTTAAAACATTAAAAAATTACACCCTGATCAGAGCTATTCTTCTGAAGTAACAGGCTATTTAGTCAAGTCATGAAAACTAATTACAATGAATGTTTCCTTCCATGGGAATAAAAAAAATTATATTTGGGGGGTGGGGATTCCAAAATCTTAGCAAAGGATCATAGTACCTTTATTAAAGGCAACACAAATTATCTAGAACTCTTCTGGTGCAGTATTACTAAAAGTAGGGACTGGTTTAGAAAGAGAAAGAGAAAAAGGAAGTCTCTTTTCAGGTGAAGCTGAGCTCCTGATCCACATATTGATGTACGTAGGTGTCTGAATTGTGTACTCTACAGATCAAAGTCAGTCTTAAGATGGAGATGGAGAGTCTTGAGAGGTGACCCTTGGCCATCCCAGCTTTGAAATCCAAAGGCTATTAGGCCTGTCAGGAGCAAAACAGAAAGCAAAATTAATAAAACATTAAAGTCTTACTAACATTGCTCACTAAACCTAGGGAGTGATTTTATTTCATGTGTTACATAAATTAAGTAGTAATACCAAGTGGTTTGAGGGAATTGGACCTTACAATGTTAATTCCTCCAGGTTGTAGAATATCTCCCCCAATACTTTCCAAGTTGTTTTCAAAGCCAAGTAGCATACTTAAATTTTGAATAGTTTGTACTACGTATCTTGAAAGTAGAATATTTACCTACATGTAATATATTTATATTAAATTAATAGTATTGATATGCTGCTGTTTAGCCTCACATGGAATCTGCAAAACAACTCATAAATAGAAAGAATCAACAATAAAGTTAATAATTCACCAGGAGCCATTGGTAGTTGATGAAAGAAATGCACAATATTGTGTTACTTGGGAGAGGAGCCAGAGAGTGTTGAAATGACAACACATGCATGACCTCATTACTCATGGATGCAATCACAGGATTTGTGTAACAGCATCATGGTCGTTTGTTACTAATGCCGCTGCGCATGATATGAATGTAAGAAAAAGTAAAAAGATACTGATATCTGTTTTGGAACAATCATACTTGCTTTGAAAATGACGAGCTTCAAAATAGGAACAAGATGACAAGTTCTTTCTATAGCACTGCTTCATAGGGAAGTGCAGGAATGGCAATGGCAAACCCGATGACATGACGTTAGAGGTGAGTGACCACTATCTCCATGGTTACAAACACAGGGATGGTAAATGTTTAACTACAGCATTTCTGAGAGACCTTACAAATTGCCTTTTGGTGCGGACCCGCGTTCAATTCAATTTGCGGCAATGCTTTTCCTGGTTGTGCTATGCTAGGAGCATTTTTGGAAGTCCAGATGACCACCCATCATGCTCATCTCACTGAAATCCTGACAACTCCTCCTACTAATGGAGATATTCACTCTGTAATTGAAATAGTTAACATGTCTCTTCAAGTGATTTATATAACTCCCTGGAAAACTGATGAGGGCATAGCATCCTATTAGGACCTGGCTGCATCTTGGATTCTTAGCACCTGGCATTCAATGTATGTATGTATGTATGTATGTATGTATGTATGTATGTATGTATGTATGTATGTATGTATGTATGTATGTATTCATTCATCTATCTATCTATCTATCTATCTATCTATCTATCTATCTATCTATCTATCTATCTATCTATCTATCTATCTATCTATCTATCTATCTATCTATCTATCTATCTATCTATCTATCTATCTATCTATCTATCTATCATCACCCACATTTATATAGCCACCCATCTCACAGAATATGACTTTGGGCAGTGCACAATAAAAGCCCATTTCTCATAGTGCTTCAGGCACTGCCAGAAGACAACGTCAAAAATTAAAATGGAAGAGGAAACTCATTAAAGGACAATTTGCTAAGCTCTCTGAAACAAGCTCTGGTCCCTCTGAGATACCCCCGAATCTTGTTCCTTTCTGGGATGAAGAGGAGCTTTAGGAGGATCAGATAAACGAAACATATGTCTAAATTATTTAGATTACATAATCAAATTATAAACATTCCTTTAAGGCAAAATATATCTCCTCACCAGAATATTGTTTACTATTTTGTTCCTTACCACAAGTATCATGCAACCTACAGGCGAAAGAATATGTTCTTTAAAGTTAATTCAAACATTAGAGAAACGACCAGTGATTTAAACACATTTGTTATAATTAGGCACCTTAGAGGGCTAGCAGGACTGACTCCAAAAGTTATCTTCTTACGGAAGACCAATTAGTGGTCCAATCCACAATCCGATTAAACTGAAGGGTAACAGAATTTACTCTGAATTTCTCAATGAAAATAAATTACCCCAACGCCTGAGATTTATCTTTAACTAGGTTGTGAATTCTTAGCAGTAAATCAATGCAGGTTTGAGTATATAGTTTTCAGAAGTGAGAATTAAATGTTCCCAGTTGTTCTCCAGATGTTTCTTCACTCTATCCAGCGGATATACAGCGAATGCAACTCCCAGAATTTCTAGTTGCTGTATGATTTCTATCTAACAAGGACTTTTGGCCAGTTTGCTATCAGCTTTGGTTTTGAACCAGACCAAACTTGTGTCTGCAGTTTTAGAAATGGGTAGTTGTTTGAAATGGCCTTTACATGCTGGCCACCGTCATAATGCTCCTTCAGCTACATCTCCAACAGTCTGCAAGAATGCTTAAAAAGAAGATCCTTGACATGTATAGAGGTTGCCCATACCTCGAGCAACCTTATTTACATCACCATCAGCTGACCAAACCTTTGCAAGACTAGCACTGCTCTGCCAGTTTAATAGTAATGATGTGCTATGGAGGCCACTTCAACAGCTGGAATGACAATAGTTTAAAAAAAGTCAAACTTTCTTTGTTTCTACTTCATGCATAAACCAAGCAGTTTCCTTGGCAACAGTATGGAAAGGTAGTCCCTTTGGTATCTTCTGAGATTTCTTTTTTTCAGTTTCCAAATCTAGCCCAGAGTCCTGAGATTGCCTGTTAGTCTTCCCATCCAAGAATATTTATTTATTTATTTATTTATTTATTTATTTATTTATTTATTTTTTATTTATTTATTTATTTATTTATTTATTTATTTATCTATCTATTTATCTATTTATCTATTTATCTATTTACTTACTTACTTACTTACTTTTAATTTATTATGTATGTATGTATGTATGTATGTATTTATGTATTTATGTATTATTTATTATTATTTTTATTTATTTATTTATTTATTTATTTTATTTTATTTATTTATTTATTTTACATACTGTATATGCCACCCATCTTGCCAAAGTTGACTCTAGGTGACTTAAATCAATAAAATGCCAATATAAAACATTAAAACAAATATTAATATTAAAATTGAATTAAAATTGACCAAAATGGAAAGAAAAGGAGCAAGAGGTGCACAGGGAAGAGGTGGGGTCTTATCTCAATCCATAATGACATACCCCCTTTGGGGCCTCTGGCCAGCTGGTAGAGCCAGGTCTTCAGGCCCTTTTGGTAGGCTAAGAGGGTGGACGTGAATCTCACCCTGGGGGGGGGGGTCATTGTTCCAGAGGGCCAGAGCCATGACAAGAAAGGCTCTTCTCCTGGACCCCTGCCAGCTGCAATTCCTTGAGTGATGGGGTCTTTAGCATGTCTCTTCTGCCAACATGGACGGGTCAGGCTAATCCGATAGGAGTGAGATGGTCCCTCAGATGCTGCTGTTTTTGTATCAGAACCTCTGAAGCGCTTCCAGGTTGAAAGGCTTAGCGGGTGACATCACCATTGCCTAGGGAATGCCTGGTTGGGGACTCCTTTCATGTCCCCATTAAGGTTCCCCTCTGAAGTGGTACCTATTTATCTACTTGCATTTGCACACTTTTGAACGACTAGGTGGGCAGGAGCTGGAGCGAATGATGGGAGCTCATCCCATTGTTCAGCAGCACTTGGGTCTTGAACACAGGCTTGCTGGTTGTAAACCCAGTGTTCCAACCATGTGAGCCACCGTGCTCCTCTGGTTCCTCAGATAATCTGGAGCCATGCCATGAAGGGCTGTAAAGATGATAACTAACACCTTGAATTGGACCCAGAAGCAAACTGGCAACCAGTGCAGCTCATGGAACAATGGTGTAACTAATCCAGCCTGATCCGACTTAGCTGGTGGAGGTCAGCCAAGGTCACATAAGTAGTGTTACTTAGCTGGGCAGCCTGGGCAAAGGAAAGATAAACACACACTTCAGGGTCCCAGAATGAATGAAACACCTTACCTAAAGAAATTGCAAATCTTTCACCATAATGTCATTCTAAGTTTACAACTTATAGAGGGCATTTAAATGAAGCAAGAAAGTTTCAGAGAAGAATGACCGTTTCGCAGGCAGGAAGCTTTCTCCTGGAGTCAACAACTTTGATATTTCAGAAAAACACCAGACAAATCTACACAAACTCTACTGACAGCAGAGTTTTGTGTAGATCCCTGCAGTTTAATTTTTCTCTTTTCTGTGTTGAGTAAGCACAAGAGAATTGTGTTACTTCAAGACCTATATCAACAAGGTGCTGCCTGAAAGAGGTTTTTCTTGCTCTCCTACTAGTTAGCCGGAATGTGCATAAATGGACTCATGGTCTCTCAGAATATTCCTTGCATTTTGAAACCAGCCTCAAAGAAAACAGTCATGAGATGCGTTCAAACTGCTTCTGCAGGATTGGGGAGCGTAAAGGATGGGATGTGGTGCTAGAGTGCTGGTCTGCTATTCAGCACTGAGAACTGCAGAGAACTGGATTTAGCTCTCCTGTTCATATCTCTCTCTCTCTCTCTCTCTCTCTCTCTCTCTCTCTCCCTCTCCCTCTCCCTCTCCCTCTCCCTCTCCCTCTCCCTCTCCCTCTCCTTCTCCTCTCCTCTCCTCTCCTCTCCTCTCCTCTCCTCTCCTCTCCTCTCCTCTCCTCTCCTCTCTCCTTTCTCTCCCTTCTCTCCCTTTCCCTCCCTCTTTCCCTCCCTCTTGCTCTCTCTCTCCTCTCTCCCTTGCTCTCCTCTCTCCCTCTTTCCCTCCCTCTTTCTCCCTTCCTCCCCCCTCTCTCTCCTCTCTTTCTCTCTTTCCCTCCCTCTCTCTCTCCTCTCTCGCTCTTTCCCTCCCTCTTTCTCTCTCTCTTTCTCTCTCCTCCTCTCCCTTTCTCTGCTCTCTCCCTTTCTTTCTCTATTTCCCTCCCTCCCTCTCTCTCTCCTCTCGCTCTTTCCCTCGCTCTTTCTCTCTCTTGCTCTGCTCTCTCCCTCTCTCCCTCTCTTTCTCTCCCTCCCTCTCTTTCTCTCTCCCTCCCTCTTTCTCTCTCTCTTGCTATTTCCTTCTCTCTTTCTTCCCCCCTCTCTCTACCTCCCTCTCTCTCTTTCTCCTCTCTCTCTTTCTCCTCTCTCTCTCTCTCCTTCTCTCTCTCTCTCCTTCTCTCTCTCTCTCTCTCTCTCTCTCTCTCAAAAAAAATATCACATGGAGATCAGGATCAGATGTCTCTTATCTCGATGGTCCTTGAGGATGATGGTTAGTTACTCTGTTTTATCTAAACTTCTCCATGGAAAAATAAAGATTTTAGAACAGAGTTTACTCCTTGTGTGAACACTTCCAATATATAACCAATATTTAAGGGATTTTAGAAATAAAAAATAGTACAGGTAGTCCCTGATTTATAACTATATCTTTAGTGACCATTCAAAGCTATAACGGCACTGACAAAGGTGACTTATCACCAGTTTTCACACTTATGACTGTTGCAGCAACCCATGACCACATGATCAAACTCTGTGTGCTTGGCAACTGGCATGTATTTATGACTGTCGCAGTGTCCTGGGGGGTCATGTGATCATCATTTGTAACCTTCTAACAAGCAAAGTCAATGGGGAAAGCCAGATTTGCTTAATGACCACACGATTCACTATAACAACTGCAGTGATTTGCTTAATAACTGTGGCAAAAAAGTTGTAAAATGGGGCAGACTCACTTAACAGCTGCCTCACTTAGTAACAGAAATATGGGGGTCAATTGTGGTTGTAAGTTGAGGACTATCTGTATACTGTTAATAGCAATAGCACTTAGACTTATATACCGCTTCACAGTGCTTTACAGCCCTCTCTAAGCGGTTCACAGAGTCAGCCTATTGCCCCCAACAATCTGGATCCTCATTTTACCCACCTCAGAAGGATGGAAGTCTGAGTCAACCTTGAGCCTGGTGAGATTTGAACTGCCAAATTGTAGGCAGCCGCCAGTCAGCAGAAGTAGCCTGCAGTACTGCATTCTAACTACTGTGCCACCAAGGTTCTTGGTCATAATAGTAGGCCCTATTTATTTTTCTCATTTACTGCCAATAGTTTGATTCTACAGCATAAGTAATAGAGCAAAGCTAGTTGAATTCCCCTATGCATTTCCATGGGAGGAAGCCCAATGTATCCAATGGGATTATCTCCATCCTATCATTATGGATAGGATTGCTTTGTTAAAAGCCTGATCAAACTATACATATATTGTTTTGGTGTGGTCTCAAGGCTGCACTTCAGTGGCAGTCACAGCTGCTTCGGTGTCCTAATGACTATACTCATTCGATACACATAACTGTAAGCACATTTTCATCATATTCTGGTTTTGTTTTGTTTTTTACATTCACCACATCACCAGTCTACATCCAAAAATGTAGTACATGAAGTAATCCTCAGAGGAATATTTGGCTTTTTATTTTCATTTGAAGGTTAGTCTTGATTAGCCTTGCAAAATTCAGTTCACTGAAGGCTCATAGCCTCTTCAGTCTCTTAACATTAGAGTAAAATGGGGAACATTGAAAAGCTCACAGATGCTCCTACTAACACTTATGTGCATTTTCTATCACATAAAAGAGAATCTATGCCACTGACCTAAGCATGAGACAAATATTAACAGTTGCTAGGCAACTAGAAACAAAGCCAATGTACAATCTGCTTGAGCAGCCATGTTGGATTTTTCTGCATAAAAGGTCAGGGTGACTTTAAGTATACCAACCCTCAAGTTCCACCTTGCTACGAATGTAAATTAGAAATAAATTGGTGCTTCAGCAGTCTATCATTCTGGTTCCAGAACTAAAACCCAGTCATTAGAAAGACAAGCTCAAGTGTAATTCATACACACAATCTAGATTCTAGTTTTCTAGATGCCTACAATGATGGATAGAGCCAATGTTGGGTGTATCTCTGATATCAACTGGCTAGCCAAAGCAGAATTTTCACACCATATACTGCTGCCAAAGTGGAGGTATGTGTGTGTGTGTGTGTGTGTGACAATTGTTGGATGTACTGTATCAGCCTGATCCATCCATCCATCCATCCATCCATCCATCCATCCATCCATCATCAGAATAGAGCTGAAAGGGGCCTTGGAGATCTTCTAGTCCAACCCCCTGCTCAAGCAGGAGACCCATTTCAAACAGATGGATGTCCAGTCTTTTCTTAAAAACCTCCAGTGATGAAGCCCCAACAACTTCTGAAGGCAAGCTATTCCACTGGTTAATTGTTCTCACTGTTAGGAAGTTTCTCCTTAATTCCAGGTTGCTTCTCTCCTTGATTAGTTTCCATCCATTGTTTCTTGCCTTGCCTTCTGGTGCTTTGGAAAATAAGTTGACTCCCTCTTCTTTGTGGCAGCCCCTCAAATACTGGAATACTGCTATCATGTCACCCCTAGTCCTTCTTTTCTCTAAACTGGCCATACCCAATTCCTGCAACTGTTCTTCATATGTTTTACTCTCTGGGCCTTTAATCACCTTAGTTGCTCTTCTTTGCACTTTTTCCAATGTCTCAACATCCTTTTTGTAATGTGGTGACCAAAACTGAATGCAGTATTCCAGGTGTGGCCTTACTAAGGCTTTATAAAGCGGTACTAACACTTCACGTGATTTTGATTCTATGCCTCTGGGGTTTTTTTTTTGTTTCAAGTTGTTTTCTTCATGATACAGGACAAAAGAGAGATTACCTACTGTCCATCCCTATTCTGCTGCTTTTACATATATAATAGGATTAAAGCTGAAATAACTAAAGGTTGTCCCAGGACTGTCCATACCAGTTACCCAATGTACTGTTTCCAATAGCTCTGCAATTTCTGTGTCCTTTTGATAGAGACATATGGATAATCTAAATTCCTGTTGTTGCTCATCTCTCTCTCTTTCTCTTTCCACCCCTCCTTTTGGCTGCCTTTTTATCCCATTTTGCTAGTTAACTGCTTTTGATATTTGTTGATATTTAATAAAACAAACATAAAGCTATCTTTTTTGCTAGCTGAACTAAACGGCTCTGATCTGGATATGCTGGAATTAAATTAGATTGGAAATTACCTACAGCAATTTTCTAGCACTGACAAGGATAGCAACAGTAAAGACAGTGGATGAACTATAGATGGTGGGGAAATGGGCTAGGAAATGGGAAAGGGATCAAGACCCAAGAGAGCCTTTTCCAAGGGACCTACATACCTTGCAGCCCCTCTTACAGGAACTTACTCAAACAACCGGGTATCAGGTTACTCCTGGCTACTGACTATCCTATCCAGTGTCATATGTTTGCTGTTAATGGGAAAGAGACACACTACACGTGGGGGAGCCGCCCTTGAAGAGCATTCAGAAAATTCAACTAGGGCAGAATAAAGTGACTAAATCCTAAATAGTGTCAGTTACTTGACAGGTAATAAATTACTCTATGAGCTGCATTGGTTGCCAGTGTGCTTCTGGGTGCAATTCAAGGTGCTGGTTGCCACCTTTCAAACCTTTCATGGTGTGGGACTGGGTTACCTGAGGGACCATCTTTTCCTAATTGTTCCTACTCATCCTTTTTGATTTGGCAGGACGGGCAGGACCATGGAATGCCAGTTGGCAGGGCTCAGGACAGGTGCCTTCTCTGCTGTAATGCCAATCCTATGGAACTTTCTTCCTCCAGAGAATAGGATAACTCCAACCCTGCTGGCCTTTTGTAAGGCCTTAATGACCTGGTTCTGGAGCAAGAGCCGAGGTGGCGCAGTGGTTAGAGTGCAGTACTGCAGGCTACTTCAGCTGACTGCTAGCTGCAGTTCGGCAGTTCAAATCTCACCAGGCTCAAGGTTGACTCAGCCTTCCATCCTTCCGAGGTGGGTAAAATGAGGACCCAGATTGTTGGGGGCAATATGCTGACTCTGTGAACTGCTTAGAGAGGGCTGTAAAGCACTGTAAAGCGGTATATAAGTCTAAGTGCTATTGCTATTCTGTGCATGGGTCTGGAGTGTGAAGGATCCCACCTCATGGTTGTACTACAAGCAAGCAATAGTGGTATCTTCCTTGGCTACTATGCATTTTAATTTTTGTATTTCCATTTATTTTATGATTGCTACCCAGAGTCATTTGCTGAGGTGGGTGGCCATATAAACTGAATAAATAAACAAACACTCCCTGGGGGGGGGGAGGCCTTTTTTCCCAAGCATTGCTGATTGTGAGCCCTTCAGTGAAGCTGATAATTGAATCACGTGGCAGATTGCTAATCTCTCTCCCCTTTCTTATCTTCATTGGGACAGAATTGTGTATGTGGACACAGATCCTCAGAAGATAAGGAATGAATTAGTGAAATCTCCATGGGATCTGCCCATCTGGATTTTAGGTGCTCCATCAGTCAGAACTCAAGGAGGCAGATGGGCAACTGTTATCCTGGAGGCCAGAGGTGCTATTCCACAAATGACCAGGTAGGAGGTTCCCTATGTAAAGCTGGGCCAACAGGACAAGTTGAGATCGTTGCTGTTCAGCTGACTTACTTGCTGCAGAGATATACCACCATCTGAATTGCTGGAACCCGTTACATGGTTGGTGCTGGTGGCCCTTAAGCTTTTGGTGCTGGAGATTTCAATATAGTTTGACCTATGTGAAGACACACACAGCTTTTCCCAAGTTATCTTAGCTCTGGCACATAGAAGAGGCCATCCATTAGACCTGAATTTATCTTGGAGTAGTTGGGATGTGATCTGAAAATGAAGGACAATTCTATCATTTCTTAGTTATGGTCAACTCACTCTGGTTGCCTGGGATCTCGCTTACCTTGACAACTGCAGGGAAGAGGAACTTATTAGATTGGTCTGTGTCCTAATTATCTGATGGATCTGGAGGGGCTTGGTCCTTTCCCCTGCTACCATTTGATATCAGCATGAAGCAGCTGGATGAGGTTACATGATAACATGATATGAAGCATCATCAATGTGCAGATGACTGCTGATGGGTGCTGTGCTAACAATTACAAATGGAAAGAGGTCCAACTTAGATTCAGGTCTTTATGGAGGCTATAAATCTTACCACCTACGCAGGCCTGTCAAACTGACGGCCCATGGGCCGGATGCATCATGTGCAGGCCACGCCCACCCCGGCTCTGCAATGGCAAAAAATGTCGTGATACGTCATGATACGTCACATGATGCAATTTGAGTTTGATACCCGTGACCTACAGGAATGAAAGAGCTCAATAAAAATAAAAATAAAAAAAGCTTACAGTACCTCAGAAGCCAAAGTTCAATGCAGAGAAATCCAAATCCTAGAATCAGAGTTGAGTGTAATTTTGTATAGTCCAAAAGCAAACAAGGGAATTGGAAGCAGCATTCAGTCAGGAAGACAGGTCCACTATTGGAAAGTGAACTGCCAATAACTGACTCCCAAGAGCTTTTTTTTTTTTTTTCTACAGCACTGACTCAGGAATGCCTATTTTATGCCTATTTTCCCAAATCTTGCCTCATTAAACATCTTTATTCTGCTAACTTGGTGTGTGTGTGTGTGTGTGTGTGTGTGTGTGTGCAGTGCTGAGGATCTTTTACTGCTCTGCATCTAGGTTGGGTGACTAATCCAGTGGCTGTTCTTCAGCAACAGGTGGCTGATTATCTCCCTGCTCCAGAGATGCTCATCCTCCACAGGTCTCTCTCTCTCTCTCTCTCTCTCTCTCTCTCTCTCTCTCTCCCGGCCGGGAGTTGCTCTTTTTGCGGCGGGCACTCTTTTGGCTGGGAGAGAGAGAGAGCAAGCGAGAGGTGGGTGCGTGCACACCCCGCGGGACTGGCTCGGCTCCTCTGGGCTCTGCCTCCGGCAGCGCTTTGAAACGCGCCCCCGCCTCCGAGGAAGGGGAGGGGGGCCTCGATGCCTGCCTCGCCGCCCCACCGCAGGCAGGAGCGCTTCAAAACGCGGGCAGAGGCACTCCCTCCCTCCCTCCCTCATCTGCAAATATCTGATGGCTCTTGAGTTGCAGGGTCTGAACCTGACAAGCCGTGCGCCTCCAATTCAGAGTCTGATTCATCAGACATCTCTGGAACACCCAGTTGTCATCTCTATCCCTGGTTGGACAGGTGATACATTGACTCAGAACCTGAAGATCCCAATGAGGAGGAACAAGCTTAGACTGAATCCTAGCAAAATGAAATAACTGTGGATATGGAAATGTTTAATTTTTAGATGTAAATAGAATTATGTTCCCTTGGACAGAATTGGTTTGCAATTTTAGGAATCCTCATGGCTTCTGTTTCAGTGGTGGGTAGAACAGGGGTGAAATCCAGCAGGTTCTGACAGGTTCTGGAGAACCGGCAGCGGAAATTTTGAGTAGTTCGGAGAACCGGCAATTACCACCTCTGGCTGGCCCCAGAGTGGGGTGGGAATGGGGATTTTGCAATATCCTTCCCCCAGGAGTGGGGGGGGGGGAATGGGGATTTTGCAGTATCCTTCCCCTGCCACGCCCACCAAGCCATGCCCACAGAACCGGTAGTAAAAAAATGTGGATTTCACCACTGGGGTAGAGACTATACTTAGGAGAGACTTCACACATGACATCTTGTGCATCACCTGTGTCCTTTCCTGCACCAAAACTATTCCATACCTCATGACAATGGCAACTCACCCTACATGGAGCAGCTCTTGAAAAAATATATATGGAAAATTAAAACTTTCAAGTCTGCAGCAGCCCCAGGCTGTGTTGGAGACCTTGAGAGTTGCCCATATAAAACTTCTACTCCATGAACTGTGGTGGCTGCCAAACAGCTGCCAGATTCATTTCAAGGAGTTTGTCATCAGCTTTAAAACTGTATCTGGTTTAGGATGAAGCTCTCTCCAAGACTACCTGCTTGAAAGTAAATCCACTTTGTCCTGTAAGATCTGGGAGAGAGGCCTTGCTGAAGGTTGTATCTCACTGTTACCTTATATGAGCCATTGTCTTTCAGCTACATTTCTTCATCTTTAAATATGTGGTACAATGATGCTGTTAGATGTTTCCCATGGATTTTTATCTTTGTTAAGGAGAGATTATCGGTGACATATAATATTTTTGTAATATTTAAATTGCTCAAACAAATAGGATGGTTCAGACCAGGAAATATTCTGGTAAGATTAGTAAGATTATAGCCCATGGGTTTTTAAAATAAAACTTGTTCTTTAAGATCTGCAGAAAAATAATAACCGTGGATAATTACAAATCCTCCAATTTATGTAGACAGTACAAATTAATTACAATTTTTAAAATGTAAATGTTTCTACTTGAGCTCCTTGACATATACATTTCCCTGTTGCAAGTTTTAAAAAGATAATTATGACTGTGAGGCATAAAAACAATAATTGAAAATACATTTTTGTAATATGATTAAAAAAATCTGGTGAGAACAATATGGCCAAATTTGCTTCATTTTTTAAAATATCTAGAAGTAGAACAACAATTATTAACAGTACAGAAATCTTAGAAACACAAATCCATTATTATCCAATCTTCCCAATATATTCCCTTCTGTTAATTATCTGCCTTCCTCTTTCCTCTTTTTCAAAACTGTTTTGAGTGTTTCTCTCACACTTTAGCTGGAGAGAGTATTATTTTTTTTCCAGCTCAGGGTTACATGCTTAATCTAATCTAATTGGTTCAGGCCATAGTTAGGAACAATATACATTAACCTAGAACAATATCTTGAAAGTTATAGCTTTCTTTTTTTTCTTCAAACAAATAACTTTCTCTCTTCAGAGCATTCCAGAGAAATTCTATTCATTAAAGAAACATCATGATCCATTAAGTTGCCATTAAGTTGCTTTACAAAAAGAACCGCTAAGCCATCATTCATAACAAACTACTTTATCCTGTTTGTCATTTTGCTCCTTCTCCAAAGTCAGTAGAAGGATGCTCTGTTCCCTAAGGTCTTTTAATTAGAAATCTTAGGGGTTGAAGAAGTTACCTAGTACAGACTATTTTTGTCCTTCTGATTTTAATTTCCACCTGGATATCAGAGTACGGTAATATAGCTGTATATATAGTGGGATTCAAATAATTTAACAACTGGTTCTCTGCCCTAATGACTAGCTGGGTAGGTGTGGCTGGGTGGTCATGTAACTGGGTGGGCGTGGCCAACTCGATGTCACTCACGTCGAGGGACACTTCGCCTTGCCTGGCCTCTCGTGACCGTGGGGATGCTGCAACAGTGAAAAACAGTCATACATCACTTTTTTCAGTGCCATTGTAACTTTGAATGGTCACTAAATGAACTGTTGTAAGTCAAGGATTACCTGCACAAAAATACAAAAAGCTTCTTTGCTTGCAAAAAGCTGCCCTAAATATCAATCATTAGATTAGAAATACCTGCAAGCCAGAGTTACAAATCAGGCAGGGTGCCAGAGCACCTTGAGGAATTAAAATAGTTAAAATGCAACGATAAGATCACAATACAATTAATACATGCCACAGATATCTAAATAAACTTCAAGCTTGGTGTCATGTCACTAAGCCTTATTATCATGAGAGAAAACTAAAATGAATTGGAGGATCCACACCCCTACCTCCTATCTTTTTTAAATCTTACTATCAGTGAGCAACCATGTGCCTTGGCTACTCCAAAGCAATGCAAAAGCACCAAAGGTGTTTTTTTCAAGAGGCAACTGGACTTTCTGGAAACCAAGAAAGTCCAGTTGCCTCTTGAAAAAAGCACCTTTGGGACAACTATGACCTGGATGACTGAAGAATCCCCATAGACAAGAGACTCCTGTGCTCAGTGAAATGACAAAGCACCCTTTCACACCCAGGAGAAACAATCCTTAGATCCATTTGCACAATTTAAACATACCAGCTGGTCTCACTCACCTCACAAGATATCCTAAGGAAATCATCCAGATTTAAGGAAAGATCACATGCCCCCAGAAAGGCAGTAAAAAAATCAGTGCCAAGCTTGCATCCTGCTTCTTGGAAGTACACCCCAAAAGGACAGTGCCAGGAACCACTAAAGCAGTGTAAAAAGCTTAAAACAATCCTTCCCCTTTAAGAAAGTCAAGCCCCTAATAAAGCAAAGCAAAGCAAAGCAAAGTACCAGCAAAGAAAAAAACAAACAAACCCCCGAGAGGCTCAGGGGACAGTAAGTCTGGGTGTACTGCCAAGAACCTTTAGCTGTTACAATGTAATAAGGCTTAACCGAGAGGCAGTTTCTGTAAGCAGGGCAATAAAGATTAGGCTAGAAATAACACCAGAATGTTTCCTTCCTACCTTCCTTACAGGATTAGCCCTGTAAAGTGGAAAAAACAAAAGGAGATTTCTTCCAACAACCGGTTCTCCGAACTGTTCAGAAAGTTAACCAATGGTTCTCCCAAATAGGTGTGAACCAGCTGAATCCCACCACTGAGTACGGTAATATATGATAGCTCAGTGTCATGAGGGCAAATAGAATATTTAGAATAGAATATCTATGTAAAGATTAAGTAATTTGTTGACTTCACTTTGGTGAATGGAAGAAAGAATGAGATAATTGGGGAAAAGGCTGAACTAGCAAGACCCATGATTGATTACATAAATTAAAATGGGGCTACAGACACACCTTCGCTACTGACTTATTGTTTGGCCTGGACCAAGCTACTTATCTTTGGGGGATGGCAAGAAAAATGGGATAATCAGAGGAAAGAGTTTGAAATAGCTATTATTTGTCTCTATCTTACTGGACCATGCAGATACCCAGGCTAGGGATAATGACAGGTAAGAGCATTTTTGGGGAGGAGGGGGGGAAGACACTAAAGCTGAGGAAGACCAATTTACATAGTACAGGTAGTTTTCAACTTGCAACAGTTCATTTAGTGAATGTTCAAAGTTACAATGGCACTGAAAAAAGTGACTTATGACCGTATTTCATACTTATGACCGTTGTAGCATCCTTATGGTCACATGAACAAAATTTGGATGCTTGGCAACTGGTTCATATTTATGATGGTTGCAGTGTCCCAGGGTCACGTGATCACCTTTTACGACCTTCTGACAAGCAAACTCAATGTGAAAGCCAGATTCATTTAACAACCATGTTCCTAACTAACAACTGTCATGATTCACTTAACAAATGTGGCAAGAAAGGTCGTAAAATGGGGGAAAATTCATTTAACAAATGTCTCACTTGCAACAGAAATTTTGGGCTCAATTGTGGCCGTAAGTCGAGGACTACCTGCCTGGATAAAGGCCTTTTGAGCAGTGATCAATAAACACAGACTGGGTTCACACTTCTCAGCGGCATACAATAAAGCTTGTTTGACACTGGCTTATGTTATATGAGCACAGCCGTGGTTTTTTAAACCATGGTTTATGACCTATCATGGTTTATGGCTTAGCATTTTTATGTACCTAGTGAGTGTAATACCCAACAAGTCATGGTTAAAATGAACTTGGCTTACCTAGAATGCCCATGCTTTCAGGTCAAGCTACGAGTGGAAAGGAAGGTAAAGACCTATCAGCTGTGGTGCCTATTGTATCTTCTCTGACACTTTGGAAACTTTAATGTTTTGTCAATTAAAACTATTTGCCTTTCCATTTGCTTTATTGAGTAATTGCTGACTATAACTTTAAATTAATTGTGGTTTTAATTGGCATTGTGCTTAACACTACTATTACTGTGAACCTGTTTGAAATCTTCTGTTCAACTCTACTGTTTTTAATCTCTCAATAAAATCTACCCTGAAGCCCTGCCCTGGAGTATTTGGGGGAAGCTTAATAATATGTTGCTATAGTCACTTGGTTTTCATCGTTGCTTATTTTAGGCTACATTGTTCTTAGGCTCTGAGTTACAGCTTTCTTCTGTCTTTCTTCATCTAAGTCTGCAGCAGACAACTTCAGCCTAATGAGGGTTCCCCTCCTTCTTTTTTTTGTCCATGTGTCAAAAATTTCAGTCCAAATCGGGAGATTTGGAAGGAAATTTTATTCCGCCTCAAAATAGTTGCCTTAAGTTTATTTTCACCAAAAAAGAAGAATCTAACATTGCCAATTTGCTGCTGAATTAAATTTGATTTAGAGTGGGGGTGGAGGGAGGGCTTCTGGCAGTAAGAAGTTAATGCTGGTTTAAGATTGCTCATTCTGGATCTAAGGAGTATACTTTAAGAAAGGACCAGAGACTGGAATAGTTGGATTCACGTGATGGAAATTACAATTTTATGTTTCCGTTCCTGCAATCCGATGAAGTCTCTACCCTTAACTGTTCTAAAAACTAGTTAGCAAATCTAATCCAGATTAAGCGCTGACTTTCAAGAATTTATGAAGGTTTGGCCCAGGTCTGTTTTCCCAGGACCAAGATAAATAAAGGTCCAGAAGAACAAAGAACCCTATAAAGGGAGTGGTCGAGAAGGAAGATGAAACAGAATTATAAAACAAATAGCAAAAGCCGGTTTTAAGCTTCATGTTTCAATCTGTTTTAACATTAGAAGAAAAGATGCCCACCATGGGGCAGGAGAAGGACTGTCTGCTGTGAGGAGAGAAGCTGAGGAAACTAGGGCTGCCGCTGGGCCTTGGGCACAAGAGAGACACTGGCACGCTTTCATGTTTCCATGCCGAGGCATATCTGTGTACACCCAACTCTTTCCTGCTGTAGTGACTCTCCTTCCTCCTCAGCTGATCAATATCCAGCAAAAGGCACAGGCCAAAGAGAACTGCAGCCGAGCGAAGATATCTAATTGCAGCCTCCCGTAATCTCTTCTGCAGTCGTTGTCATTAGTGTATAGATTTCCAGCCCAATTCGTTTATCTTTTCCAGCCTCCTGTCTGTGCACCTGCCGCTTCTTTTCCTGGCTGCAAATATCTGCTTATCACCCTTTCTCATACTGCATTTTGTTTACCTCGGCCTTTGTGTCTTACCTCTTTGGTCATTTATTCTATCAACCTCCTACTTAGCAGGCCTTGTTGCAAGGAAGTCGGCTGTGTAAGTTGCGGAGGCTGGTTATTGGGGGCAATTTTGTACGGTCTGCTGTGATTTTCTTTTGATGAACTGATCTCAGGTCCAGATCAAGAGCTGCCTGCTTTTGGCCCCACAGCCAGCATGGATGTATTGTGGTTTCACAAGCCAGATGAAACTTGGATGCTGAGGTCTCTGTGGCTGGAGGTGGGGGAGAAATCTCTCCAGCTTGCATTTGAATGTGAACATGACTAATGTTGCATCTTCAAAGCACCCAGACTTTGCTTACCATTAAAAAAATCCCACACAGTTCTTTGCTGCAGTACTATTCAGTATTTAAAATGTATATTAGGAAACAACTGTATAAAAGTATACCTAATGAAACCATTATTTGCAAACCTGTGTTCTATAGGCCAGATTGGAGAGCCATGCACCCTTTTCTGTGCTAACATTAGCAAAGAATGGCTCCAGCTCTATTTTATTTGTTTATTAAATTTATATGCCACCCATCTCGCCTAGACGTGATTCTAGGGGTGAAATCCTCCCGGTTCTGCCCGGTTCCGGCGAGTAGGTAACGATTGCAGCAGCTGGTTTGGAAAACCAGTATGGCAGCATGAAGCTCCACCCACCTGCCCCGACATCATCACTTCCTGGTTTTTTAAAAAACTTTTTAAAGCCTATTTTCCCTGCCGGTTCCCCTGAAAGAAAGAAAGGGGGGGAGGGAGGGAGGGGGAAGGGAAGGGAAGGGAGAAAGAAAGAGAGGTGTTAGAAGGAAAAAATCAGACTCACTTTCCAGCCGGGAGATCGCTTGGCAAAGAAGAAAAACAAATGCTGTCGCTTTAAATCAGGAGGCGCCAAACGTAGCCGCATGGCTGGCTGAGGAATTCTGGGAGTTGAAGTCCACAAGTCTTAATGTTGCAAACTTTGGAGACTCCTGCTTTAAATTGAAAAGCCTTCCGAAGCTGCTCGGAAGGAGGTTTTTAATTGCAGAAAATTTCAAAATATACTGTCTTGAATGGGTTTTCTAGGGATCTGTTTGCCTGCTTGTGTGAATGGAGCCAAACGTCATGCTTCCACTTTCTATACGGTCATTATCTCATTATCTGTATCGGGCAGGAATGTGGAATGAGCTTCAGGCAGGTTCTTCGTTAGTATCTTGATTTTTCCTTGTTTTTCTTTTTTTTTTTTATTATGAGTAATATTTTATTTGGGGGGGAGGTTCCTTCCCATAGAAGAAAGAGAAAGAGAGAAAGAAAGGAGGGAGGGAGGGAGGACCACAAACCTGGCTGGCACTAGACACAGCTTCAGAGGATGCTTTGAAACAGCACAGCAAAGGCTAGAAGGGACCTCAGAGGTCATCTAGTCCAACCCCCTGCTCCCTGGCAAAATGGACTGCTAAATTGGCCGCACCCACCCAGTCACATGACCACATGGCCACGCCCACCCAGTCACATGACCACATGGCCACGCCCACCTGAAGCCACACCCACCTGACATCCAAGCCATGCCCACAAAATAAGCCATGCCCACAGAACCGGTAGGGAAAAATTTCACATTTCACCCCTGCTTGCTATCAATAAAAAACAATATCAAATATTAAAACAATAAATAATAACTCTACAGTTGATTTAAAATTCACAAAGATGGGAAGGAAAGAAGGAATGAAGGAAAGAAGAAAAGAAAAAGAAAGAAAGAAAGAAAGAAAGAAAGAAAGAAAGAAAGAAAGAAAGAAAGAAAGAAGGAAGGAAGGAAGGAAGGAAGGAAGGAAGGAAGGAAGGAAGGAAGGAAGGAAGGAAGGAAGGAAGGAGCACATGAGGAGGAGGTGGAGGTCTTATCTTATTCCATTAATTGCCTCTAGAATTTCACACCTCCATTGGAGTTCCAGGCCAGTTGGCAGAGCCAGATCAGGAAGTCAAAAGCATGGGTGCAGATGTCACTTTGGGGTGGGGGCATGATGTTCCAGAGGGTGGGACCAAAGCAGAAAAGGATCTTCTCCTGGATCTCGCTAGCCAAAATTCCTTGGCCAACAGGGTCTGCAGCATTGCTCCTTCTGCTGACGCACTCGGGATGGGCAATCTCATTGGGGTGAGATGGTTCCTCAGATAACCTGTATATCTACAGTAATATACTTGAATATACTTATTATCATACTATTTGATATATTTGAAAAAAAATCACAAGTAGAAAAAAAAACCAGGACAGACAGAGTAATCCACTGTTGGTTTGAGCTCTGAGCTTGGCAATTTGGTTGCAAATGTTTCATCACCATTCGAGGAGACATCGTCAGTGCATTTTGAATTGTGTTCCTCTGTCAGAACACAGGTCTTTAAATACCTTTTTATGAGATGCAAATTAATCTGAACTTGCATCTCATAAAAAGGTATTTAAAAACCTGTGTTCTGACAGATGAGCACAATTCAAAACGCACTGACGTCTCCTCAAATGGGAATGAAACATTTGCAACCAAATTGCCAAGCTCGGCGCTCAAACCAACAGCCTAACTACCAACCCGAGCAACTAATATTCAAACACATTTCAGAGTAATCCACCTTTATCATTGATATGAATTATAGCCAGTTCTGTTTTAAAAGTGGATAGGGAAATGTCCATTTTTTCTTAATCAAAAATAAAAATAAATATCTGAAATCTCCATTAGAACTCAGAAGGATGCTTTAGGTTACCAATTGCATACTTGCGTACTGGTCCCATTCTCCTTTTACTTTCAGTTGCAAACTTTTATGCCCATTTTTGCCTCTGCAGAACCAGGCCTCCAAAGAGTATAGGGAGGAGGGATATACTTTTGTGTTTTGGGATTTTAAGTAGAGTTCTACTTAACATTTGCATTTTACACAAATCCCAATGATAACATTTTCAAATGTTTTGTGTGATAGTAGTTTAACAGCTTTGGGAAAGTATTAAAAATGGAAAATTATCCTAATGAGAAAACAGATCCTATTCTTCAGAAACTGGACTAAGGAAAAGGGGAGGAGAATTTATTGCTTTTTCTTTTCTTTCAGCACCCAGCCAGGATGGACCCTATATGTTAAATATTAAATTTAATTGACCCCTTTTTCCTCCTTTTTTGTACACTATTTTTTTCTTTTTTGTTATTGTTAGGGTTGAATGTATGTTTTTGTTTTGTTTCATTTTGCTTGTTTGTTTTACTGTTTTGTATTTTATTTTCTATGAGAAAATAATTTAAATTACAAAAAGAAACTGGACTAACATTTTGTCACCATTCGAGGAGACATCATCAATCCACTTGAGTTCAAAGTGCACTGACGATTTCTCCTCAAATGGTGACGAAATGTTTTGCAACCAAATTGCCAAGCTCGGATTTCAAACCAAAAACAGCCCAACTACCAACCCGAGCTACTAATATCCAAACACATCTCAGACTGGACTAAGCTTGAGATAACTTAAAAACCCATGACTTCTTGGGTGCTAAACTGGACAGGCAAAATGCTTCCAACTAGATTAATAGTTGAGTAGAGCATAAGCTTTTGAGAAATAAAATTGTTTGGCAACTTGATAAACGTTGATGGACTGTTTGCTGAGTCTTGGCTTTTTATCTTAAAGATACACGAGAAGGTAATTAGATACTGAGTCAGTGGAAAAGAAAGCAGTGGTGTGTGTGTGTGTGTGTGTGTGTGTGTGTGTACAGAAACATGGGATTTTAAATGGTGGGGTGGTTGTGGTGATGGTGATGGAAAAGGAGAAGAAGGAGGATGGGAAGGAGAAGGAGAAAGAGAGATTCTGCCAGCAAAAGCCAAGTGGGGACAAGTACAGAATGTTTTCTCATCTTCCACTGACATCCTCTCTATCCCTTCAAGAATTTGTCTTGGCTTACCAAACCCTCAGTGTGTGATGATAACCTGAAGAAAAGTGTTTGGAGGAAGGGCGTCAAAGGAGCCGAGGTGGCGCAGTGGTTAGAGTGCAGCACTGCAGGCTACTTCAGCTGACAGCTAGCTGAAGTTCAGCGGTTCAAATCTCACCGGCTCAAGGTTGACTCAGCCTTCCATCCTTCTGAGGTGGGTAAAATGAGGACCCAGATTGTTGGGGGCAATATGCTGACTCTGTGAACTGCTTAGAGAGGGCTGTAAAGCACTATGAAGCGGTATATAAGTCTAACTGCTATTGCTATTGCTATATACTTGAGCAGGAACATTCTTCTACAACATTGTCACTAACAAAGGAATCCTATACCCCTTTTTGACTGGGTTAGGCCAGATCCAGATTTAAAGACAATTGCCTTCTCTCTACTTTAGCCCCCTTTCCCCCCCCCCCTTTAAGAGAAAGATGTTATGAAACTGTGCAAAGATTTCAGGTAAAATTTTTATCTACCAAAATTTCCAAGTAATCTCAATTAGCAGAGGCTTAAATTGTACCGAAGACACTGAATCATTTTAGTTTATCACCCAGAATGTATAAGTGTATTATTTCATTCACTCCATGTCTCAGTTTGTGTTATAATGAGAAGGGCAAGTTTCCTCTCTACTAGGATAGTTTTCCATTTTTAACCATTTCTAAATGTTGGTGAACAGCTGTCACAAAAATCATGCTGCCAATTTATCACTGGAGTTTCAAAGTTGCTAAATGGTGATGTAAAGTAGCACTCTACTTATAATTTTAGTGCAATGATTTGAAGTGTTAATTTTTGTTCTTTTTCCTGGGGTTTGCTGTGTGGTGCCATCGTCGTATCTAGTTTTGTATTGTTCTGGCCCATGAAGAGATGGTGATCTGCAAATTTCCTTGAACTGTATGGTATTTCTTAATTTAATAGAGTGATTCAAATGTTGGATTAATACAAGAAGTCATGGATTCAACTCTTCATTTAGTTCTGAAATTAATTAAAAGAACCTAGGCTGTCATTCTCTTTCAGCCAAACTTCTCATAAAATTGTTGTGAAAGATAGTAAATGTCCTCTTGATCTTCTTGTAAAGGAAATGTTGTAAATATAATAGATATATGCCTTTAAGTATTTAAAGCATTTCTATACTGACTATTATTTAAGCAGATCTATGCACTGCATAACACTAAAATGCTGAGCTAAATGTGCAGTACAGTATAGAAAAAATCCTAATGTAACTATTTCACCTAATTACTAAGTCAGGCAGAATATTCTGTACATTATCAAACAAATGCAGGTCAAAATTTGTGGTGGGTACTGAGACAACACTAGGCTTATTTCATGGGAGAGGAGGGGGGGAGCATTCCAGAAAGTGGCAAGTATAAAAGGAAAGGTTCTTTTCCCTGCTGTTGTCATGTATACAATATTTGTATGTTTCTATGTGAGAGTCATCATGGTTGGTGTATGTAGATGTGGCTCAATGCATTGTACGTTGGGTTGCTTTATTTTACAGGCATGTAATTGTAAGTAATCCAATTAATATGTATTCATTACTTGTCCTATGCCTGACTCTTTTTGCAGTGTGGCTTCTGGCAGATATAAACACATACATATATGTGCGCATTCACATACATATCTGGCTCATATGTGCACTTGGCAGAAAAAATCCCTAGAAGCTGGAGTTTTAGATTGGCAAGGCAGGGAAACTGGGCAATATTTGAAAATATTCTTTTCTGTCTAATCTTTCTTTGCTTATTTTAAATGTATAATTGTTTTCTTTTCAAATAAACACAAATTATAACTGAGAAGTTATTTTAGGTAATCTTGTTCCTAAGTTGTTTAAAGCTTTATTAGTTAATGCCAAAATCTTAAATGCAGATCAAGAGTGTAATGAAACTCAGTATATGATTTTCACTGACTTTGGGGGGGGTGGAAATGGGAATCAGAGTTTTCTGGCCAGGATTTCTGATTACATGAACAACCATCTGTGCCAGTGGTGGGTTTTAAATTTTTTTACTACCGGTTCTGTGGGCGTGGCTTGGTGGGCGTGGCTTGGTGGCCGTGGCAGGGGAAGGTTACTGCAAAATCCCCATTTCCTCCCGATCAGCTGGGACTCGGGAGGCAGAGAATAGATGGGGGCGGGGCCAGTCAGAGGTGGTATTTACCGGTTCTCCGAACTATTCAAAATTTCCGCTACCGGTTCTCCAGAACTGGTCAGAACCTGCTGAAACCCACCTCTGATCTGTGCCCTAGCCATAATTCTGAGAAATGCAAAACCAGATACAGGTGGTCTTCACTTACCAACTATTTCATCTAGTGAAGATTTGAAGTTACAGTGTATAAAGAAAAATCAGCTATGCGACAAATCCTCACATTTTTTAGTTGCAGTGACTCTCACTCATTTGGGCACTTTGCAACCAGCGTACATTTACATAAGTTGTAGTCTCCCATGGCCATGTGATTGCCATTGTTGGTACTTTGCAACCAGCTTGCAAGAAGCACAGTTAATAGAGGTAACTATTAGCAGAAGTGAATTTGTAGGTTGTGGTCATGTGATGTTTTGCTTAGCTACCTCAGTATTTCACTTAATTACTGGAGGGGAAGTGACGTTATAATTCTGTCATGGTCACATTATTTTCTGCTTAGCAACAATGACGTTCAGTTACTAAGTTGCTAGTCCTAATTGTAGTCACTAAATGAACTCTACCTGTATATACTAAGCCGTGAGCAACATGGGAGAAAGAAATGCAGGATTTGGCCTACACGCTCATGTTGACAGAGAACAACCAATCGCTTAAAATGGCCTCATTCTACTAGGCAATACTGTACAGATTTTATTTCAATATCCCATACTGAGTATCTACACATCTTATGTCGAGTTAGGCAAGGAACCCAAACTCTTGCATTTCCTGATTTGATTTGACTTCTGCAGAAGGCAGAACGAGTTGCTGGGCTTCAAAGAGGCATGGCTGCACATCTTAGTATTCTCAATACTAAACACATATTAAGGAACTGGTGATCCAGCAGTTGCCATGGATTCACTTTGGGATGGTTCAGGCATAGACAAGACAGAAGGCATAAACTTCACCCTTGTAAAGTATTTCAGACCATCATGCCATCTGTGGCCCAGGATTGCCAAGCAAGGTGGTCACTTATTTAGGTTAAATAAATAAGTGGCTGAATTAGGTAAAGCAACTTGCTACCTCCTGAGAGTATAGAGAAAGATCTTTCCAGGACCAAAGCATAAAAACAACTCCTCATATTAAGAGAGGCAACTAGCAATAGCAATAGCACTTAGACTTATATACCACTTTACAGTGCTTTACAGCCCTCTCTAAGCGGTTCACAGAGTCAGCATATTGCCTCCAACAATCTGGGTCCTCATTTTACCCACCTCTGAAGTATGGAAGGCTGAGTCAACCTTGAGCCGGTGAGATTTGAACCGCTGAACTGCAGCTAGCAGTCAGCTGAAGTAGCCTGCAGTACTGCACTCTAACCACTGCGCCACCTCTGAGGGTTTGATATGTTTTCTTTATTGATGGACTAAAGGATGCTGTCTTTTATTGATGCATTTTTGCATTTTTGCTATTGCTGATAAGTATAGTTCTAATCAAGCAGACAACCAATTGTCAATTGATGATTTAGATGCAGCAGGAAAGACGTAGCTTACTCCCCTCACTTGTAAGCCAAAGCAATAATTTGTTACACCAAAACTACCACGTTGGGCTTGTTCCTTGACAGCCTCTATTTATTCATTCAGAGATAGACAGATAGCACTTATCTTTTCGTAATCTTATCTTAATTGTACTTTTACATCTATCTGAACCTTTCTGGATTACTATTAATTATTACATTATTCCTATAAGCCTATTAACTAATTTACAGAGTTTTCTGTGTTTTCTCTTAGCACAGTGGCCTAAGTTCAGTTTCCATTTTTATTTCCAACTCTTCTTCTTTATATGCTGTTGAGATTCCACCCAGTTCTCCCACCCTCCCTGCATGCTTTTTTTTTACTTCCACAGTCTCTTTACACAGTGTTTTCTCAGCCTGCTGGTTTATACTGTAAATCTGTTTTTCTCTCTCTTTTAGGTAATCCCAAAAGTAAACTGTATCTTTCATCCCAAAGTGTAGACTGTTTCTCCTTTGCTTGTGATAGCTCTTACCCACTCTCTTTCCTTTTGTCAGTCTAACAAGAATTCAGTTCTTCTCCTGGCTGTTCCACATTGTTTTCTTCTTCTCTCTTGTCAGCTCAGATATGCCAACTCTTTCTCCAGTGCACTTCAGATTCCAGCACCGTCCAACCACTCAGCAGTCTGACCTTCCAGGCATCCATCTCCTCCTGAGTTCTGTTTATTAGTTAGCAGATGGCAAGGAGGTGAAGAAAATACAGAGATTCCTGTTTGTCCTAGAACAATTCTGAATGTACTGTGCAAGAAAGAACATGAATCTTCCAGAAGCATGGTGTTTCCCCCCAAATCACTGAACGTGGAAAGGGGGGAGAAACTGCCCTGTGCTATTACAGCTTTACTTCTCTCTACACGCATTTGAAAGAAAAGTTCATATTTTCCAAACTTGTTTATGTTCACTTCCATCTACAAGTCTCACAAACACATACATACACACCGATTTCTTTATTGTGTTGGAGAATGAAGCCTCTTAGAAGATTTGCCTACTACAGTACATGGCGGTTAAAGACTAAACATAGATCTGTTCTCCAGGGTTTACATTCTAGGCTTTTCCTGTCTGCCTTTTTGAGTTAATGGATATTTGGCTGATTCCTTAAAGGCCCTGACATTGAGGGGCACGTGATCTATTGAAACATAATGGTTCTCTATGTTTACATAATAATGAGGTTCCTACCTTACCAGCTTCATTCCTTACAATGGGGAGACTGGAAAAAGCTTTTGGCCACTGCTGGGTTAGCATCTAAGTTTCTTTTGTCAGTCTAAGAATAAATAGTCCACCCAGAGCAGTCTTTCCCAGCATGGACCTGTACAAAAGTATTGAGTAATCAGTTTCCATAATCTCCGTTCATTTCTCCAGTGTGCTTAGAGGACATCATTTGGGGCCTGCTACCGGTAATTTGAGGTATTCTATATAGCTGGAGGCACATTTCTGATGCTGATTATTTGATGCAAAAGCAAAAATGGAAACTCATATATAAGTATATAAGAAAACCTTGTTTTCTGAGGTCTGTGGTTTAAAGATTCTTGCTTTATATATTAGCAGATGGTTCCTAAAGCATTCTGGAAACATTTACAAACATTCCTTTAAAAATAAGGGCAGAGTAACTCCTGAGTTTGTATTAATTCCATAGGTACAGACAGATGGGGGTGGGGTGGGGGGAGGGTGTCCAGGGTACGTGATAGGAATGTGATAGGTCCAGACTAGAAAGGCTCTTATTGAAATGGTGCTTCCCTGCAAAAACCCCAATTTTGAAACAGAGCTGCCAGAGTCTATTTTGTGAGGAAATGTAATTTGAGCAATATAATATAATGAAAGGCATAGTCTATGCTGGTATCTATAAAAGCATCTGTGCCTTCATAAATAAATTAATATACACAATCATAATTAAATGCACGAATTGGATTTTATGACATTTTTGAAGCAATTGGTTTTTCTTTCTCTCTCTCTCTCTCTCTCTCTCTCACACACACACACACACACACACACACACACACACACACACACACACACACACAGACAGACACACACACATTTTCCTACTTCTTCGCAACCTATCAGTTCTGCAGTCTGAATCACTGGGTTATAACTACAATACTTCTGTGCCACCTCTGGGTTTCTGGGCATTCTGACTACAAGGGGACATTGTACTCTGCACAGATGTTTGACTGCTATGCTTGGCTGGTAACAAACAACATCAGACAGAACACTGATATGACTCACTCATTTTACTAATTTATCAGAGCAGCCTTCCTTGAAATCTCAACATAAAGTCCTATGCCTTCTCTGCCTGAAAGCAAATAAAAGCCTTGAAGCCAATAAAAGCAGTGGAATGAGACACCGAATACAAAACAACTAATCTGCCCCCCCCCCTTTTTCCCCCTTGTGGGTTGACGTAAGTTGTCTTTACAGCGAGAGCTTTAGGAATCCCAGGGTAAAAAAGACAAAAACACTATCACAGGTAGAAGTTAGAGCAGAGGAGAATGCTACACTGCGGCAAGCGAGAAATAACAGCAGTAGAGATATCCTGCCACTGCAAATAACTATCATTTGGGATTTCATGGCTTCTTTGCAGGATTACAGACATTTGCGCCAGTATGTACCTAAGAAGTGTTTTAATGGACAGCTCAAAATATAAATGGAAATACATTCCGTTCCATTTATAATTCCATTTTCCATTAACAGATGCCTATTGGGCAAATAGGTTAACTGCATACTGGGATGTGGTCTGCTCCGGGGTGAAATCCAGCAGGTTCTGACAGGTTCTGGAGAACCAGTAGCGGAAATTTTGAGTAGTTTGTAGAACCGGCAAATACCACCTGTGGCTGGCCCCAGAGTGGGGTGGGAATGGAGATTTTGCAATATCCTTCCCCCAGGAATGGGGATTTTGCAATATCCTTCCCCCAGGAGTGGGGAGGGAATGGGGATTTTGCAGTATCCTTCCCCTGGAGTGGGATGGGAATGGGGATTTTGCAGTATCCTTCCCCTGGAGTGGGGAGGGAATGGGGATTTTGCAGTATCCTTCCCCTGGAGTGGGATGGGAATGGAAATTTTGCAGTATCCTTCCCCTGCCACGCTCACCAGGCCACACCCACCAAGCCACACCCAAGAACCGGTAGTAAAAAAAATTGGATTTCACCACTGGTCTGCTCCCCCCCCCCGCCCTTTAGTATATTTGTCAGTAAACCCAATCCTGCAGCTTTGTAATATATGAACTGGTTCTAAGCTTTGTTACCAAGATACCAGACAACTCCCAGAAATTATTCTTTTTGAGAAAATTCTGTGTTCAAGGGGAGGGCCAGCTGGAGGTCAGTGCCATGCCTGTACTTCCCACAACACTGGAACGCTTCTGGCAGTCTTCAGAAACTGGGTGGCTCTGTTTCTTCTGCTCCAGAGGAAAGGCATGGAAGATTTTTGCTCTTTTCCTCTGCAGTTGGCTGTTCTCATTCTCAATCCTCAGCAGATGGACCCATCACACTCAATGTGTAGTCCTCAGTGGAACAACATCTACATGGAGGGAAGCATGCAGTGGAGTTCCTCAAGGTTCTGCCTTAGGCCCAGTATTCTTCAACATCTTCAGAAATGATTTAGCTGAGGGATAGAAGGGGAACTCATCAAACTTGGAGATGACACCAGGCTGAGGGAAATAGCCAACACTCTAGAAGATAGGCTCAAGATCCAGAAGGATCTTGACAGACTTGAACACTAGGACCTATCCAACAAAATGCAATTCACTGGTGAGAAAAGTAAGATTTTACATTTAGGCAAACACACACACACACAAAACAATTGCACTGGCTCAACAGCAGTAACTGTGACAGGGGTCCTAGTAGACAACAAATATGAGCCGACACTGTGCTGCAGCTGCCAAAAAAAGCCAATGCAGTCCTAGGCTGCATCAAAAGAGGGATAGTATCAAGACCACATGAAGTATTAGTACAGTACTATACTGCTTTGGTAAGACCACACTTGGAATACTGTGTCCACTTTTTATCACCATGATACAAAAAAGATGATGAGACTCTAGAAAGAGTACAGAGAAGAGCAGCAAAGATGGTTAGGAGGCTGGAGGCTAAAACATATATAAATGGTTGCAGGACCTGGGTATGTCTAGTCTAAGGAAGAGAAGGACTAGGGCTAACACAATAGTGGTCTTCCAATATTTGAGGGGCTGTCACAAAGAAAAGGGGGTCAACCTATTCTCCAAAGCACCTGAGGGTGGGACAGGAAATAATGGATGGAAACTTATCAAGGAACTAACCAATCTAGAACTAAGGAGAACTTTCCTGACAGTGAGAACAATTACAATGGCTTGCCTCCAGAACTTGTGGATGCTCCATCACTGGAGGTTTTTAATAAGAAATTGGATAGCCATTTGTCCAGAATGGTATAGGGTCTCATGCTTGGACCAGGGGGTTGGACTAGAAGACCTACAAGGTCTCTTTTAACTCTTGTAATTCTGCTATTCCTAATTTATGAGTCCTTCTACCTCATGTATTTTCCCTGTCCTCTTGAAATGAGGCCATTTTGGTGTCTTGCTGCTCTTCCTCCATTGTTTTTGCCTTACTCTAACTCTAAGGCAGTTTCCCCCCCAAAACTTGGCAACTTTAAGATGTGTGGACTCCAACTCCCAGAATTCCACAGTCACTGCTCTAAGGGATGACTTTGCTGTTCCACCCCTTCTTCCCTACAGTGATCCCCCCCCCACTTTTAAACTCTTTTCCCTTGCCATAAAAGATGTGCTGAGAGGAAAAGTAAAGAAAATGGAGGGGACATCCTCCATTGGCTGACTGAGATCATGCAAAGTAGCTTAAAAAAGAAAAGTGAAAGATGTTGAAGAAGTGCCATAAGGATGTCAAAAAGTCCTCCCAAATTTCAGATGGCAGTGAACCAGCATTTGAAAGGTGATGCTTTGACTCTGAGAAATTTTTAGATGAAGTATTTGCCCAGGAGCAAGTTCAATTTATTATTGATAAAGAAAAAGTCATCTCTCTGGAACAGAAATGGGTAAAGTTTTGATGGCCATTTAACAGTTCTTTGGGAAGTATTCCCAAATAAGTTTGGTGTTAAAGCTTGTTTGGGGTTTATGCTACAATTTTCTTGGGTTTCCTGCTTTACAATACAGATTAACAGAGTTGGAAGGGACCTTGTACTGTAGGTTATCTAGTCCAACCCCCCACCCTACACTATCTCTGACAAATGGCAGTCCAATATCTTCTTAAAAGCCTCCAGTGATGAAGCTCCCACAACTTCTGAAGGCAAGCTATTCCATTGTTTGTTTGTTCTCACTCTCAGGAAATTTCTCCTTATTTCTAGGTTGAATCTCTCCTTGATCAGTTTCCATCCATTATTCCTTGTCTGGCCTTCAGGTGCTTTGGAAAATAGCTTGACCCCCTCCTCTCTGTGGCAGCCCCTCAAATATTGGAACACTGTTATCATGTCTCCCCTGGTCCTTCTCTTCTCTAGACTAGCCATGCCCAGTTCCTGTAATTGTTCTTCATATAGGCTCAGGCTATGGGAATTTGGAACTCCACATCTAGAATTTGGTCCTCATGATCTGGAGAAAAGATTTCAGCAGAGAAATTTCCATAGAGCATTTTCCATATTTTTGTTCACAACTGGGATTGATGGACATAGTTAGAGCTTGGTTTCTTGCTTAGAATATGTACGTGTTCTCCCTGAAAACACTTTTATGCTCTCTCTCTCTCTCTCTCTCTCTCTCTCTCTCTCTCTCTCTCTCTCTCTCTCTCTCTCTGCTTTTATCGTATTAATCTCAGCTAGGACCTCGGGGGCAAATCCTTAACTTTGCTCACTAACACATTCTTCAAATGCATCAGGAGGTTAATAGAGAAGAACAGAGTAAGTTATTTTTTAGAGAAAAGCATACACACTACAAGGACAAACCAAACAGATTGGAAAATAATTTATAGAGTAGAGAAAAATAATATTCTGGAAGAGTGTCTTCAAAACCTGGGCAAAAAACGGAGCTTGTAAACTAGGATAGATTTATTTCACGCATCGCTTAGAGGAAGAACACACATTCTGTATACAAAAGGCCCCGAGTTTAATCACCATTTGGGGCTGGAAGAAATATTTTGGGATTGCATGAGCTCTGCAATTCATAAAAGCAGCCACACTTTTGATGCTTTCACCTGAGTGTTAAAAAGACATTCCTCTGAATGCACTGGCATTCATTTCCTATATTTCTATTCTTAAGCCATGTTGCATGGACCCTAAGCATCTTCCCATTTATTTCCCAGCCCCATATCAGCTCCTTTATCTGCTTGCCTCTGTCTTAACTAACAGAATAACATAGTTAGGAGGGACCTTGGAGGTCTTCTAGTCCAACCCCATGCAGAAGCAGGAGACCTTACAGCACAGGTGTCAAAGTCGCGGCGTCACGTTGTCGTCACGTGACGTTTTGCGACATTTTCCCCATTCGTGGAGCTGGGGTGGGCATGGCCTGCGGGTGACGCATCTGGCCCACGGGCTGCCAGTTTGATACCCCTTGTCTGCATTCCAGACAAGTGGCTGTCCACCCACTCTCTTTTTATAGCAATAGCAATAGCACTTAGACTTATATACTGCTTCACAGTGCTTTTACAGTCCTCTCTAAGCGGTTTACAGAGTCAGCATCTTGCCCCCAACAATCTGGGTCCTCATTTTACCCACCTCGGAAGGATGGAAGGCTGAGTCAACCTTGAGCCGGTGAGATTAGATCTGCCAAACTGCTGGCAGCCGGTGATCAGCAGAAGTAGCCTGCAGTACTGCACTCTAACCACTGCACTACCGCGGCTCACCCTCCAGAGATGGAGCAACCACAACTTCTGAAGGCAAGCCATTCCACTGGTTAATTGTTCTCACAGTTAGGAATTTCTCCTTTGTTCTAGGTTGCTCCTCTCCTTGATTAGTTTCCATCCATTGTTTCTTGCCTTCAGATGCTTTGGAAAATAAGTTGACCCCCTCTTCTTTGGGGTAACCTCTCAAATATTGGAACACTATCATGTCATATAATTCCTTTCTCCTTTATGGTATCAGTTTCTCTCATCCTAGTTGCTCCATTTCAGTGTTGTCCAGAACTTTGCTGCCAATTACCTCACCCCATTCCTAAGAGGTCTGTAAGGGGCGTGCATAAGCGCACCAACGTGCCTACCGTCCCTGTCCTAATGTTCCCATGTATTCATAACCATCTCATGTATACATGTTTATACTTTTACTGTAATCTTATATATGCTTGACAAAATAAATAAATAACATTAAGTAATGCACATTTCCCTTATTTCTCTTTTAAACATTTCCAAGATTTTGAATGACATTCTCCTTTTGCTTTTTCTGCTCCTGTCTTTATCTCTGTCTTCATTTTCCCCTTCCTCTATGGCTGAGTCTCCTTTTAGAACATTTGCTTTTAAGTGTTCTCCTTGAGGATTGCTGAAATGTGGTTTTTAAAAAAGGGGGAAATAGAAGATCTAACCTAATCTCATTATTTTTTTAAATGTAATATTATTAGTAGATTGTGGAAGGGCAGTCATCTTATCTTGATTTCAGCAAAGATATATTTGACCTATTATCCCATGGTACTCTGATTCAGAAACGTGTTAGATGTAGGCTTGTTAAGAATATGACAATTAAGACAACCCATGGATGATTTGAAACTCCTACTACAAAATATTCCTTAGTGGTTTCTTCTCCAACTGGATAAGGTGCCACAAGGCTTCATCCTTGGTCATTAATATTTTTATAAACAATCCCTTGATTAAAAAGCGTTCTGCAAACAGCAAGTCTTTCCTTGGATGGAAGCATAAAATTGGATTCAAGCTTGACAAAAATGCTTATGAAGGTAATGTCCCTTGGCAATTTTACTACTTGAACTCTAAAAATTTTACATACACGGATATACTTGCTGAATATATTAAAATATTAGAAATACTATTATTTGTGTCTTTTAGAATTTTTAAGCCTTCTTTCTCCCCCCCCCTCTTGTTTTTCTCAGCAGTCCACTTCAACAAGCCAATCTTCTTCATGCTTTGAATGCCAAGAACCTAAGTGCTACTTCAGAAGTACCCATTGTATTCAGAAAATTAACATTGCTGTTTCATTTTTTTTGTCTATCTTCTTCTTGCTTTTGGAAATGGATAGTAGATGAATATTCAGATAATATATAATAGGAAAGTTAAATCGAGAAATCTGATTTGCAGGGAAATCCCGCCCCCACAACCAAATAACCATCTAAAACAGAGCAAGTTGATGGGATAGAGAAAAAGAGCTAAGACTAACTATTCAAAAAGTAATTTGCAGTTTTTTCTTCTCCATTTTGCAGTTTTTTCTTCTTCTTCTCCATTTTGCAGTATACTCTACTCCATTTCAATAAATAGAACAAAAGGTTGGGAATGCATCTGCCTGATTTCTATGAAAAATGTGTCTTTGTTCCAGAGGTGGGTTTCAGTAGGTTCTGACCAGTTCTGGAGAACAAGTAGCGGAAATTTTGAGTAGCTCAGAGAACCGGTAAATACCACCTCTGACTGTCCCCACCCCCATCTATTCTCTTCCTCCCGAGTCCCAGCTGATTGGGAGGAACTGGGAATTTTGCAGTAACCTTCCCCTGGAGTGGGGTGGGAATGGAGATTTTATAGTATCCTTCCCCTGCCACGCCCACCAAGCCACGCCCACAGAACCAGTAGTAAAAAATTTTTTGAAACCCACCACTGCTTTGTTCACAAATACTAAATTCACTCCAAATTTCTGGAGTGGCCTGTGTCAGTGTGATTGCCAGCAGCAGTGATTATTTCTCCCTGCAATTCTTCTGCTGTCCAACTCTTTGTTATCCATCACCTTAAGGTAAAGGATACAACTGTAATAAAGACTATTGGGAATTTTCAGATTAATTGGTTTTACCCTTGTTTTAACTTTACGGTTTAAAAAAAATTAAGATAGGTTAGATTGAGACCTGGTATCTTGACAACTTAGGCTGATAACAATAACTAGTCATCGAAATAAAACCTGCCCCACATTACCAGGAGATCTGGGGAGCTAAAGTGAAGAGGTTCTGCTTTTGAGTGGCAGCATTGATGCTGTGTAACAGCCTCCTTCTTGTCATCAGGATAGTGACATTTTGGAGGCTTTAAAAGATGAAGTTGTTCTGGAGAGCTTCCTCCTTTTTTATTATTCAGCCTTCCATCCTTCTGAGGTGGGTAAAATGAGGACCCAGATTGTTGGGGGCAATATGCTAACTCTGTAAACCACTTAGAGAGGGCTGTAAAGCACTATGAAGCGGTATATAAGTCTAACTGCTATTGCTATTGCTATTATGCCACCTTCATTTTCTATTTTTATTAGGGGATCAGTTTGGGTGATGGTATTTACTGTTTTTATAGTTGCTATATTATACAGGCAGTCCTCGAGTTACGATAAGAATTGAGCCCAAAATTTATGTCACTAAGTGAAACATTTGCTAAGTGAGTTTTGCCCCACTTTACGACTTTTGTTGCCACAGTTAAGTGAATCATTGCATTTGTTAAGTTAGTAACATGGTTGTTAAGTGAATCTGGATTCCCCATTGACTTTGCTTGTCAGAAGGTCGCAAAAGCTAATCATATGACCCCAGGACATGGCAACTGTCATAAATATGAACCACTTGCCAAGCGTCTGAATTTAGATCATGTGACCATGAGGATGCTGCAACGGTCATAAGTATGAAATATGGTCATAAGTCACTTTTTTCAGTGCCGTTGTAACTTTGAACAGTCACTAAATGAACTGTTGCAAGTTGAGGACAACCTGTAGATATTTTACTTGGTCGTTATACTTTACAGAAATTGCCAAGAGTCTCTGGATTGCAGTGGGCTAGAAGTGAAGGAAATAAATAAAAAATTGCCCAGAACTACAAACTAGACTTGGTGACAGAACAAGAAGTTGAATCTCTATTTCCTATGCTGTAAATTATAGTTTTTCTACTCTTCAGCTGCACATCTACGCTCAAACATCTGTGTGCCTTCCTTTGCACAAACCAAAAGGTTGGATCATGATCTGTATTTCAACCAAGGAAGAGGATTTAGGATTAATAAATGTGTTATTTGCCAAATTTAGGAAGGATACAACTACCAAGGACTACTAATATTACTTCCCGGATGAGAAGAAGATTGCCTTGAATGCCAATAGCTGGAGAATAAAAAAAGGGAAAGGATAGAAGGATTGCCTTTCTTCTGGATTCTGTTTAACCAATGTGGAAAACAGGATGATGGATTAACCAGAGGTTCAGTTCGATCAAGCAAAATCTTTTCTTAGGTTCTTAATTGTAAGACCCCTGAATTGCTGTGATTAGTCAATGTGAGATTAGAAGATTGTAGGAAACGGATTCAAAGAAGGTTTCAGTGGGCATGTCTGTAATAGGAAAAAATTTAAAAACCCAAATGAACAGATGGGACAAGGCTAAATATAGCTAAAGTCAAAATATAGTTTAGGTAACATAACGTTTTAATAGCACTTTAGACTTATATACCGCTTCATAGTGCTTTACAGCCCTCTCTAAGCGGTTTACAGAGTCAGCATATTGCCCCCAACAATCTGGGTCCTCATTTTACCCACCTCGGAAGGATGGAAGGCTGAGTCAACCTTGAGCCGGTGAGATATGAACCACTGAACTGCAGCTAGCAGTCAGCTGAAGTAGCCTGCAGTGCTGCACTCTAACCACTGCGCCACCTCGGCTCTTATAATTATAATTAGAAAATCTTCCTATATAGGCCACGCCGTTCAATGATGAGCTTTAAGGGTTCAAAAGACATTTGTGTTAGATGTCCCAAAGGTGCTTTTTCAAGAGGCAACTGGACTTTCTGGTTTTTCTTTGAAGATGTTTTGCTTCTCATCCAAGAAGCTTCTTTAGCTCTGACTGGATGGTGGGAAATGGAAGGATTTATACTCCTTGCAGACAGCTGGTCATTGTCAGGGTTCCAAGTAACACCCCCAACCAAGTAAGACTCCGAGGCAGGCATTCCCTCAAAGTTCCATTTTATTAGAGATGTCATATTGGCACATCTGGGAAAACCTGAATCTGAAAGCTCCTGGGTTTCCCCCACCCTAATGAAAGTCAAAGCCCCTTCCCCTGCACCCACATGTCCATCAATCCACCATCCCAACTGGAGATGTTTCCCAGTCACGCCTCTCCAGGTGCAGGCTGAATGTCCTAGAGGAAAGAATGTTGTTGTGGCTATATCAGAGGTGGGTTCCTGCCGGTTCGCACCGGTTCTATAGAATCGGTAGTAAACTGGTGGTGACGTCACGGAGCCGGCCTGTGCACTAAATGTGGCAGCCCTGAAGATCCAAAGAAAAAGATGGCCTCCAGGCCTGACAGTCATTTGCACACTTTCAGCTCTCTGTAAGGAGTATAAATCCTTCCATTCCCTACCATCTAGTCACAGCTGAAGAAGCTTCTTGGATGAGAAGCGAAACGTCTTCAAAGGAAAACCAGAAAGTCCAGTTGCCTCTTGAAAAAGCATATTTGGGACAGCCATGACCTGGATGACTGAGAATCTCCATTGACATTTGTGTTAGATGATGTGTCTGGCTCAGGGGTGGGTTCTAACTTACCTCACTGCCGGTTCGCTTCCTCCCGCGCCACGTGGCCACGCGCGCGCATGCGCAGTGCAAAAAAATTTTAAAAATCCCAAAAAAGCCAAAAACAAGATGGTGACACATGCGCAGTGCCGGAAACTTGGCTTCTGTGCATGCGCAGAAGAAGAAAAAAATCAAAAAAATTTCAAAAATAAATAAATAAATAAAATTCAGAAAAAATATGGTGGCGCCCACGGACCGGCACCGACCGAACCAGATTGGTGACATCATCATAACATCACCAGCAGGTTATAGCACTTAGACTTATATACCGCTTCATAGTGCTTTACAGCCCTCTCTAAGCAGTTCACAGAGTCAGCATATTGCCCCCAACAATCTGGGTCCTCATTTTACCCACCTCAGAAGGATGGAAGGCTGAGTCAACCTTGAGCCGGTGAGATTTGAACCGCCGAATTGCAGCTAGCAGTCAGCTGAAGTAGCCTGCAGTGCTGCACTCTAACCACTGCGCCACCTCGGCTCTCTAGATTGCTACCGGTTCGGGCGAACTGGTCTGAACTGGGAGGAACCCACCTCTGGTCTGGCTGGAAAGCAGAAGACCCTCAGTGCTTCTAATGGAAACTGAAATCTGAATGACCATTGCGTAGTTATTTTGGAAGCCTTTCCCACAGACACCTAATTTCAACAGAAAATGTGGCTTTAAATGACAAATTATTTCAAAACTTACTTTTCAACAATGAAAGAAAATGGCGAAGTGAATGTAGATAGCAGTTGTTTTATTACAGGTAGTCCTTGACTTACGACCACAATTGAGGCCAAAATTTATGTTGCTAAGCGAGACATTTGTTAAGTGAATTTTGCCCCATTATATGACCTTTCCAACCACAGTTGTTAAGTGAATCACTGCAGTTGTTAAATTAATAACATGGTTGTTAAGTGAATCTGGCTTCCCCATTGACTTTCCTCATTAGAAGTTCGCAAAAGTTGATCACATGACCCCGGGACACTGCAACCGTCATAAATATGAGTCAGATGTCAAGCATCTGACTTTTGATCATGTGACCATAGGGATTTTGCTGCAACGGTCTTAAGTGTGAAAAACGGTCGAAAGTCATTTTTTCAGTGCCGTTGTAACTTTGAACGGTCACTAAAGGAATAGTTGTAAGTCAAGGACTACCTTGAACGGTCACTAAAGGAATAGTTGTAAGTCAAGGACTACCTGTACTTGTTTTACTGCTCATTGCTGGTTTATTTATCTTCTGTGCTCCTTCTGCAAAATTTTGTTAAGAAATATTGAGATAAATTCAATTCATTTTCAGCTGTGATTCAACACCACTGTTGTGATCACATACCTTTTCACACAGTATTTTTTTTCCTTTGGATGTAGCCAACAATTTCATCCAAAACACTAAAGATTTGCTATGACAGTTAACCATTAGTACATTATGTTTAAAATGAAGGGGTATTACCTATTCTTTTTCTTCTTGGCAGAAACATCATTTATTTTGTTAAAGAAGGTGTGAATATTTTAGATGATGCCTTGATTGGTTTTGGCTGGCTTTTTGACTTCATACAGTTGTAAATAAGTTTGATTAACAGGCAAGGTTTTAGAGGTATGGGCTCATGACCAAAATCTGCCGCCAAAATATGACCCCAGAACTGAGTAAGGTTAATAACACTGTGGTGCTGTCAAACAAATTGGGCAATTTTGGTTTTATGAAGTGACATTTAAGCTTGCCTTCAATGCTGCGGTAATAGATACTTATGAAAATATTCACTGCTGTCATTGCGTGATATGGGTAGGTTTGGCAGCAGCATCCAAGATTTTTAGACAAGATTAATGATATTGATTCTTGTCCCTGTTTCTTCCTGCATCAAATGTCCTGACACTATCAATTCAATCATAACTTTTTAGGAAAATGTGGTATGACAGCTCAACAAATTATGTACATCCCTCCTGCAAATAAGAATTTAGAATTTAGAATAACAGAGTTGGAAGGGACCTTGGAGGTCTTCTAGTCCAACCCCCTGCTTAGGCAGGAAACCCTACACCACTTCAGACAAATGGTTATCTAATCTCTTCTTAAAAACGTCCAGTGTTGGAGCATTTACAACTTCTGGAGGCAAGTTGTTCCACTGATTAATTGTTTTAACTGTCAGGAAATTTATCCTTAGTTCTAAGTTGCTTCTCTCCTTGATTAGTTTCCACCTGTTCTGAATCAAGCGTACTTCAGGGGCTTTGGAGAATCTTGGGTATAATTTTA
>QLTV01003675.1:2893762-2906353 GCA_003457575.1 Thermophis baileyi | reverse complement strand
TATCACATAAAATAAACTACATGGCATGGACTACATTCCCCAGAATGCTATGTCTTAAAGAGACAGTTCTTAATTCTAGGCTAAACCCTTGATAAGCCAACACACCACCCATTGCTTCTTGTCCTACCCTCAGGTGCTTTGGAGAATAGTTTGACTCCTTCTTCTTTGTGGCAACCCCTGAGATATCGGAACACTGCTATCATGTCACCCCTAGTCCTTCTTTTCATCAGACTAGACATATCCAGTTCCAGCAACCGTTATTTCTCCTTAGTTCTAAGTTGCTTCTCTCCTTGATTAGTTTCCACCCATTGCTTCTTGTTCTACCCTCAGGTGCTTTGGAGAATAGTTTGACTCCTTCTTCTTTGTGGCAACCCCTGAGATATCGGAACACTGCTATCATGTCACCCCTAGTCCTTCTTTTCATCAGACTAGACATATCCAGTTCCAGCAACCGTTCTTTATATGTTTTATCCTCGAGTCCCCTAATCATCTTTGTTGCTATTCTCTGCACTCTTTCTAGAGTCTCAACATCTTTTTTACATCGTGGCAACCAAAATTGGATGCAGTATTCCAAGTGTGGCCTTACCAAGGCATTATAAAGTGGTATTAACACTTCACATGAAGATTCATATTGTTCTGGAATGAATCAAATTTTCTAATTGTTTAGGGTCTCTTCTACAGACTCCATACACTGAGACACAGTTAGATTAAAAAAATCCTGACTCTATAAGAAACCTTGCTCCCCTGTTCTGGAAGCTAAAGAGGTATTATACTTTCTTGGCCTGACTCCTGAAGAAAAATGCAAGTTAAAACCTTTTTTTTCCTCATACGTGTTTCCAAAAAGAACATTTAAAGGATTATAAAGCTGTATGATCTTCAACATTCAGAGCTGTGTATTACTTTGTTTCATCTGGACCAGTTAGCAGAACCCAATTAAGCTTAAATACAATTGATCCAAAACTGACCAATGTCAGAATTGCCTACTGGTTTCTACAGATTATTTTTGGAGAAGTCTGTCAGAAAATAGGATTTGGCTATATGACCACTCACCTTCTCTCAATAGAAAGCAAATAAAACTTAGTGTTGTTCTTCCTTTTCACAACTTCCCTCTCCTGTAAACACAACATAGAGTCCAGTGGGGCTAAGAAATAGGACCATGGCTTTTCTGTCATACCCACAAGGTGAATTAAGTCATGGCTGGCTCAAAGTATAGGGTAGGGAAACAGAAGAGCCCTTGGTTTCCTTAGGGATTATATATGTAAGGTGTGTGTGTGTGTGTGTGTGTGTGTGAGAGAGAGAGAGAGAGGGGGGGGGGACTAAAAGTAGCTACAATAGAAAGGCTGCACCCTGAGGAAATGGAATGTTAGCAGATGTTTTGGCAAGGATAGTCAGGGCATAAAAGCCTCTTTGGGTTACTGCATGGACTGGAAGAGTCAGGTGGAATGATGTGAAGTGCTTTGAAGTGGCATTGCTACCATAGCATGGAGCCCTCTGTCAAGGCGAATTGCAGCGGCCTCACACAGGCCTATGATATAAGCCTCTTGCAGCTGTCAGGCAAGATTTCCATTCTTGTTAATTTCCAGTTTTCATCTAGCCCAGTAACTAGAAGAGGATATATTCCTTCTGGGGAAATAGCATTATTTTTATTATGGTTAGTTGCACAGTCAGCCAGATGTTTAAACTGGACCTGACATTTTTATCTTCACATCAAGTCCTTCCCGAGGACTGGGGATAGGGAGATGTAATGTTGTTGTTTGATGGTGTTAAAGATATTGTTGCAGGATATAAGCTGTTTCAAGTAGAGCTGTCTTTTGCAATTGACTGTTGATGAGTTTTGTCAACGCTGATAGTGTTCAAGTGGTGTTCTAGATGTTTTGGGATTGTATCCAAGGCAGTGGTGAAATCCATTTTTTTTTACTACTGGTTCTTTGGGCGTGGCTTGGTGGGCGTGGCTTGGTGGGCGTGGCATGGGAAGTATACTGCAAAATCCCCATTCCCTCCCCACTCCTGGGGGAAGGATACTGCAAAATCCCCATTCCCTCCCCACTCCAGGGGAAGGATACTGCAAAATATCCATTCCCACCCCACTCTGGGGCCAGCCAGAGGTGGTATTTGCCGGTTCTCCGAACTACTCAAAATTTCCGCTACCAGTTCTCCGAACTACTCAAAATTTCCACTACCGGTTCTCCAGAACCTGTCAGAACCTGCTGGATTTCACCCCTGATCCAAGGTGCCTATCGCTATTGGTACTACCTTTCCTTGCTTTTGCTGGTCTTTATAGGGTCTTTGTATTTTGTGATTTTCTCCAGTTCTTTCTCTTCTGTTTTGCTATGTCCAGGTACTACAATGTCCACTATCCAGACTTTTTAAAATCTTTCTTATCAACAATTGTTAAGTCTTGGGCGTTATGTGGCAGGTGCTTGTTTGTTTGAATTCTAGAATCCCAGAGCACTTTAGCGTCTTCATTTTCTATTACTTTGTCTATTTTGTGGTCCCACCAGTCCTTGCCTGCAGGAAAATGTTTTTTTTTTTTTTGCAAATATTCCAACTTGCCATTGTTACTATGTTGCTTTGCAGTTGTTTGTAGTCCATCTGTGTGGTCTTCTTGCAGCAACTAACTAGATAGCCCACCGTCTCTTCATCTACTCTGCATTTGCTGTCTGTTGCTATCTTCTCAATTTAGGCTTTCTATGCATTTGCTCTTAAGGCTTACTCAGGGGTGAAATTCAAAAATTTTCCCTACCGGTTCTGTGGGCGTGGCTTGTTGGGCATGGCAGGGGAAGGATATTGCAAAATCTCCATTCCCACCCCACTCTGGGGCCAGCCAGATGTGGTATTTGCCGGTTCTCCAAACTACTCAAAATTTCCGCTACCAGTTCTCCGAACTACTCAAAATTTCCACTACCTGTTCTCCGAACTACTCAAAATTTCCGCTACCGGTTCTCTGAACTGCTCAAAATTCCACCTCCATCCCCTCCCCACTCCTGGGGGAAGGATATTGCAAAATCTCCATCCCCTCCCCACTCCGGGGGAAGGATATTGCAAAATCTCCATTCCCTCCCCACTCCAGGGGAAGGATATTGCAAAATCTCCATTCCCACCCCACTCTGGGGCTAGCCAGAGGTGGTATTTGCCGGTTCTCAGAACTACTCAAAATTTCCACTACCGGTTCTCCAGAACCTGTTAGAACCTGCTGGATTTCACCCCTGGGCTTACTGGTTCTTTCTTTTAGACACAAACTTGAGTCTCAGCAGATTTTCAGAACCTGACTAACATTGTTTGGACATGGAAGATAGCAGGCTCAGGTTTGGTTAAGAGTTGAAAGGGAAATCACTAGGAAATTGCCAGTCTACGGACTAAATTAGAAAGAAGAACATCAAGCAAGAAAACAATGGTAAAGCAATTTGGTATTGCTGCCAAAGAAAAGAACATGGACATCTGTCGTTGTAGCAATGGACAGGAATTGAGCTCATCTCAAGAGTATGTTTATCATCATTTGGAAATTATAATATACATGAGCTATATGTCAGGGGAAAACATTTTGCTTTCTCACATGTGAAAAGCAAGGATGGCTGTTATCCATAGTTTGGTAATGATGCTTTCAGAGAGGCAAGATGAGCAGCTGAACTGCTGTGAATCAAGAAAGTGAAAATTTCAGCCTCCATGAATCAGGTTACTGCTGAGATTCATGCCAGCCCGCCAACTTCTTGTTGCTTTGCTATGATCTGTTGCATTTAATGAACTGACAGTTGGCTGTGATCCACCCCCTCTTTCACGCTTTCATCTTCTACTGTTATTCTATGGCATCAAATGTACCACATTTTGGCTTAACAGGACCCGAACTGCACAGGGAGGAGCAACAAGATTAAAAACCCAAGGTCCATTTTCAATTATGTTTTTTTTAACTTTCTCACAAAATAATTGTACGTGAGCAGGCCCAGGCCTCCAAAATCACCACTGGTTTCAACCTAACCACATTTAGATACATTTCTGTTTCTAAAGTTTAAAAATCTTTAAAAAAAAAAATCTTCAGATTTCAGTGAAAAAGTTAAATACCCAATTCATTCTTTTCTGCTGGAACCAATAAGATTTTAAAATGGTTGAAAAAGGATTTGGTGAGATGGTGCTCACTTGTTGTGGGTGTAAGGTGTGAAGGGGTGTTTTGGGACATTAAATATGATAAGAAGCCAATAGTTTGCCTGGAAATGCTATATGCAGAGGATACTAGTCCTGAATGCCCTATGGAAGACAAGTACAATTGCTGCCTGTTAGATTTGCGGGGGAAAGAAGAGGCAAGACGTAGGAACTGTTCAGCACCTTTATTTCTGGTTAGCTGGATGCAATGCGAACTGCCGGCAGGCTGCAGGGAAGCCGCTTTTAAGGGCTTCCCTGTAGCCTAGCCGACCACTGACAGCAGTTTAATTCTCCCGCTGCTGTATTAGCCAATCAGCGGCGGTTATGCAAATTTACTACGTACGGCAGTACGTAACACCCCTCCCCTCTTAGTTCTTGGAATGTCCAATCCGGCAATCCGGGTCCGATACGAGCAACGTAGTAGGCGTAGTCACGCAAGTACGCAGGATGCCTTACAATCCTACTGGGCCTGCACGATTCAGTTCCTCGGGAGTCTTCGACTGGTGCGGACATGCCTGTTGCTGCTCCGGTACCCACTTGTGGAATAATCTGGAACCGGCCTCCAGGCGTGGCGGCTGAAGTCTCCACGTCTCCGTCTTCTGGTCCCGGTTGACTCCGCTGGACTCCGGCGTTCGCAGGTAGGTGTCTGCATTCCTCCTCTGGGCTTGAGAACAGCTCCTCCTGGTTCCTTGTAGCTAGGGCCTGGCTCTCGGCATGGTCGTGCTGGTCGTCTGTTCTGTATTGTCCTTGGGGCAGAGACTCACGTTGTGCCAGGTTGTCTTGTTGTTTGTCGGTCTCCGGTTGTCGAAGCCAGGAGTCTCCCAGTCTACTCCTGAGCTGCTCGATGTGTCTTCGCCACACTTGGCCATCGTCCAGCTTAACTTGGTATGATTTCGGGCCGGTGACAGCTATGACTGTGGCCTTCATCCACTTGGGATCTCCGGCATAGTTTTGGGCGAATACTAGCTCATCTACTGCTAGTGTTCAGGTGATCTTGCTTGAATCAAGGGGTGTCTCTGGATGATAATTGGGGTTCAGCCTGTCCAGTTGGGACCTCAACTTTCACCCCATCAACATTTCGGCTGGGCTTCGGTTAGTGGCTGCACATGGTGTGATGTGTTGGGCCAGCAGGGATTGGTCGATCTGTTCCTGCCAGTTTCCTGGGCCCATTTTGGTCAGAGTTTCTTTTGTCATTCTCACCATTCTCTCCGCCCGGCCGTTGCTAGCTGGACTGAATGGTGAAACTAGCACATGCCTTATTCCCAGGTCGGATATGAATGATTCCATGTGCTTGGCTGTCAATTGGGGACCGTTGTCCGATACTAGGACGTCTGGCAGACCGTGGGTTGCAAAAATCCTCCTTAGGGCTCATATAGTGGCCTCTGTAGTTAAGGTGTGCATGGTCACCATATAGTTGAGGTGTGCATGGTCACCTCCTCCAGCCATTTAGAATAGGCATCTACAACAATAAAAAATGTCTACCCTGCCATTGGCCCCACAAAGTCAATGTGGATTCCTGACCACGGTGCCTTGGGTATTTCCCATTCCAGTGGGTTGGACCGTGGTGGAGCCGGCCGGGTTTCTTGGCATGGCAGGCAGGTTGCCACCCACTCGGTAATGTCCTGGTCCAACTTTGGCCACCATAGGTAACTCCTTGCTAGTGCTTTCATGCGCACTATCCCCAGGTGTCCTATGTGCAGGGTTCCCATCACCCTTTTTTGTAGACTCTTGGGTACGACCACTCTCTTTCCCCATAGTAAACACCCCTTCAGAACAGACAGTTCAATTTGTTTGCTTTTAAAAGTTTTAAATTCTTCCCCTTCTTCTTCCTGTGGCCACCCCCTTAACAGCCAGTTCATGACTTTGGATAAAACCTTGTCTTTCGCCGTGTGCTCTGAGATGTCTCAAGATGTGACGGGGCTGGTCCGTTCAATGTCGACCAGAAGTGTCTAGCTCCATGTCGCAGGGAATCCCTTCAATGGCCACGGTGATGTGGAATTTTTCTCCTTGCCCCGCGTCAGAGTGACCTACAGTAGTGTGATAGAGCCCTCGGCTGTCCTGGTATTGGTAGTCTTCTCTGCGCCTATCCCTTTGTCCCCCTGGATGGTTCTGCCCTTGTCTTCCTGGCCCCATGGGTTGTCTGGGCTGGTACTAGGCTGGCTGGTATGGGATAGGTTGGCTCGGCATGCTTCCACAATGTGCCCTCTTTTCTGGCAGTGGCAGCAAATGGCGTCTTTGAACTTACACACTGCCCTGGCATGGCCCCCTAGGCAACCCGAGCATCGGATTTGCCTGTTTTCAGAGTCTCTGGGGCTTACCCTTCTTTCATTTTGCAAACGGTGTACCGCTTCGTCCTCCTCTGATTCTCCTTCGAATTTGGGGACTTCGGTCATCCAGTCAGGCTCCCTGTGGTTGTGATAGACTGTGCCGGTCTTTCGGATGTCTGCAGATGAGTTGTCCAAGGATTTGGCGGCTCAGGCTTCCTCTACGACATCCTTGAATGTTGCCCCCTGTCTGATCAGCAATTTTTTTTGTAAATTAAGGTCTCTCATGCCTAGGATGATGCAATCCTTCATCATCTCTTCCGGGTTTATAAATTCGCACTTGGTTGCGATCTCCTGGAGTTTGGCAACAAAGTCATTTATTGATTCACCATTGCGTTGGCGGCGATGGTAAAACTCATTCCTGCTGACCATTGGGGTTGCTGCAGGCGCGTAGTGCTCCTTCAGGGTCTGGAGTGTTGTCCAAGAAATGGATTCAATGTCCGCGGGGGCCACAAGGGTTTGAGCCATTTTGTATATCTTCGGCCCGCAGTAGTTGAGGAAGAGAGCCCTCTTCCTGTTATCCGGCAGATCCTGGAAATTGTTGGCTTCCAGGAACATGCAAAAACGGCTCATGTAGGTTGTCCATTCTTCGGTCTTCAGATCAAAGATCGCTGGAGCGGGAGAAGTTTGAGTAGCCATCCTGTAGTTTGGCCGGAGCAGGTCGGTGCTTGCTTCTAAGATGGCCGAGGATGCCACGAGGTGCCTTTGTCCTGTTGTCCTTCCACCACCTTTGTCGCCAGGGTTAGATTTGCGCGGGAAAGAAGAGGTGAGACATAGGAACTGTTCAGCACCTTTATTTCTGGTTAGCTGGATGCAATGCGAACTGCCGGCAGGCTGCAGGAAAGCCGCTTTTAAGGGCTTCCCTGTAGCCTAGCCAACGGCGGCAGGCTGCAGGGAAGCCGCTTTTAAGGGCTTCCCTGTAGCCTAGCCAACCACTGACAGCAGTTTAATTCTCCCACCGCTGTATTAGCCAATCAGCGGCGGTTATGCAAATTTACTACGTACAGCAGTACGTAACACTGCCTGTAATCAAATTGTGACATGCAAATCAAATTAGTAATCTTCTAATTCAAGTCATCTTCTGGGCATTTTAAAGCTAATAGGCTTGCACATGTCTGACTCCCTGATTCTGCCTTCTTCCAGCCTTCAGAGATTTCCTGGAGAATCTTGAGAGGTCTCCTGGCTCCATATGCTCCGATGAAGGATATGGTTGCAAAGTGAGTGGTAGTAGGTTTTTTGAGTTAGCGCTTTCTCTTTTTGAAATGCCAGTTAATGCAAGACCAAGCTTTCTGTACAGTAATGAATTAATTGCTTGGGAGTTCCTTGGCCTTGGAAAATTTTAACAAGGTTGCAACATCAATATAGGAAGCTTGGGTGGAAATTGTGATACTTTCCTATTGTCTGGTATACCACATTCCCAGAGATCCTCCAGGGCTGGATAGATCCTCCATAAGCTAGATAGGGGTGGACCGAAGCCATTCCTCCTGAGATAATGTCTTGATCTTGTTGTTGTCTACAACAGATACAAGTGATTTTAAGCAACACAAATCTGGAAGCTTGCTCGTAAAAGCCCCTGGAAGTAGCAAGCTGCCTTCCAATTCGTGATCTAAGAGCATTGTGGGGTGGTAGAGTACATGCAAGGCCCACAGCATGAGTGCTGGTGTCAACATAACAATTTCTTGTTTTCATCTGTTTAACCTGCCTGAACGTTTAGGTTGGCTATGTTCTTAGTGAGGAGTCACTGAAGGATTGGAGCAAAAGGAATTTTGCCTTGCCTATCTCTCTGGATATGAGGTCCTTTTGTGGGTCCTTGAGTAGTTGTCATAATCATGATCAAAATTAAGTTTCACCCTAGGATATTTTCCTTGATTTTAGTCCCCAAAATTCCCATGATGGAATGATTTCCCGGTAGTGCAGCTAACTGGAGGCTTTATCCTACCCCTATTATTTGTGTGCATATCTTCAATATTCCCAATTTTCTCTATTGTTGGTCCCAATATGTTTTCTCATTGTCTCTAGGGGAAGAGCTTCATGACATTTGATGGCTGTAGCCTTGATTTTGCTTACCAGGCCAGAAATCATTGCTTAGGTCATTCAGCAACTGCCAACACCTTTGGGATACATGGACAGGACCTCGCTTGCATAAGTCAGTTGCTGGAAGTATTTGCTGATTTGGATTTTCTCTCCCCTCCTAATCCCTTTTTTCCAACTCCACATTTGCACTCTTTGTTCCATGATTAAGAAGGGGGAAAATATAAATATAATGACCATCCCAGGATACATTAATACATTTTGCAGAGCTTGAATGTCTGATTATTATTAGTCAAGTTTATTGAATTAATGGTTTCTGTGCTGATTGCTTCTGGCTTATATCCCAAAGTTTGCTTGGCTAGATCTGTAAATCCAAGCCCTATTCATGTTCTTAAGGAAAACCTGGCAGCCCTGGCATATGTGTGCAAGTACCCCAGTATTTATGTTTTCATTGGGTAAATTCAGATATATCAATATCATCCTCCTATCTTCTTTCTTTTTCATCTATTGTATCTTGAACACTTGTTTTCACTTTGACTTTTTTGTACAGGAATGTCCCTGCCATTCTCCAGATCCAGAACTGCTATTTTCTGAAGTATTCTATACCTGTATTCTCTCAGTTATGTGTCTTTGTCAAACTTTCCACTAAAATGGTATCATTCAAACAGCGATCAATACCTCCATCCTCCGACTGACTATTTCCAATGTCACCACCATTACCATAAGGAGGTTATAGAATATCTGCATCAATCATGGTTTGCTCTTGACCTTGGCAATGTTGTTGAGCCTAGCTGAACAACCTTCCTCTTTAGATGATAATGTCATCCTTTTTCCTTGGTTGGCATGCAATGTCATAGTTTAATTGTTCTTCCTTTTTGGGTGATATTTTTTACAACTTGGGCTTCTAGTGAACATTTGACACAGATAAGTGATCACACCCCATGTCATTGCTACTGTTCAGTTCACCGGTTGAGTAGACGCCTGGTAAAAATTGGATCAAGAGACTCACAGCAGCAAGTCTGTACAATCTTTAGCTCAGCAAACAAGGAAGGGACATAAATGCCAATCCAATGCCAGCTGCATTCATCAGAGAGAAGATGGAGACCCAGTTCCCTTCAACTAATCATTTGTGGAAGATATGAACCTGCATAATCCTCCTCATATGGCCACGAGCCAATCACAAAAGCAGCTTCTGCCTGTCTTTGCAAAAGTGACATGTTTAATTTCCACTGACAGCAAATTAAATTTAAGGATGGGGGCCCACACTTCCCCTTGGGTGCCTGGCCACTGATTTTTACTTGCCTTATGGCAATGGGACAGCTCTCCCACTGTACTAAAAACCATTTCTCTCACCTTGTTTGGCAAACAACTGATGGCAGGAAAAGCAGAAAGAGAAGGGGGGAAGGGAATCTTTTTAGGGCCATTTCTCCTTGTAGCAAAAGGAGCTACTCCCTCCACCCCACCAGGGAGTTGCTAAAGATCAGCTTTCTCTTGTATCTATTTTTCAATGGGAATGGAAGCCCATAACCCGTAGTAAATCCATGACGGGCTTATAACTGGGCTGCCAGAGGCAAAGCCTAGAGATAGGGCCATCTTTTGGGTCTTGAGTGCAGCACAGCCGAAGCTCTAAGGAGGGCAAAGCTCTAAGCTGCCCTGTGGGGGAGAACTGAGAGAAAGGAAACCAGCTCCCCAGCCACTCAATTTCATCCGCCCAGAGTCCTTCGGGAGTTGGGCGGCATATAAATTTTATAAAATAAAATAAATAAAATAAATAAATCTTCTGTTTAGTATCTGGAAAGACTACAAGATATAAGAGAAGCATACTTTTTTCCCCCTTGTTCTATTTTTGTGCTGCAAATTTGGGAAATAAATTACCCAAATTTGCATGTTTTCTGAATTATTAAACTTCTCTTGTGTGTGTGTGGGGGGGGGGAGAGGGGAATTGTATAAAAAAATTTTTTTAAGAAAACACACACAATGAAAACACATACTCACTAGCACTGATGATGTTACCAAGTTGGGTAATGAAACAGCCATATCTTTTTATAATCTTCCAGCCTCCGGTCCTATTTAGAGGTTTCTTAGAGATATTCCACAGACGTAGCTATATTAGATTTGTTGTTGTTAAATTGCCGTTGTCTATAGAACTGAAGATCCTTTTCACACCATATCCATAAGAAAAGATAGAATGGCTTGACGATTTGCAAGATTGAGGAGGAATTCCTTGAGATTCATGAATCAAAATCTCCACCTAGACAGTATCTGGCCCAGGGGTGGGTTCTTCTTTTCTTCGCTGCCGGTTTGCTTAGTGCCGTTTCACGCGCGCTTCGCACATGCACAGTGCTTAAAAAAAGCTTCTGCGCATGCACAGAAGCAAAAAACAAAATGGCGCTGCCTATGGCGCCGCCGAAAGAACCGGTTTGGGGGTGTGGCAGGCCTAGGTCGCTGCTGGTTTTAGCGACCCAGGCCGCCAAGTTACTACCGGTTCTAAAGAACCGGTCCGAACCGGGAGGAACCCACCTCTGATCTGGCCTGTTTCTTAGTGGTCGTGACTTCGCAAGGTCAACCATATTTCTTAATCTGTCATTTGCAGTCATTTGCATTTCACTAAAAAATAAACACCCTATATTATAGTATATAGCTCAGCTCATTTGTACAATGTTACCCCAATTCTCAGTAATTCTTCTGGAGGCAATGTAAATAAAATCCTTTCCTGCCCTCTAAAGTCCTTCAGTTCTCTAGCCTGATTGTAAGTGGAAGTGACTCTCTGACTGCACTGCCATACCCTCCCTAGGGATCTGACACTTTGAGACAAGGCTGTGATTAGGTTCACCGATGGGGTACTGATTGCAAGTGTCACTTTAACTTGAAATACAGACTTAATTGGATCCCAAAATTTCCTCCCACTCCCTACTTGATAAAGATGTTCTACAGGGCCAAATGCTTTAATTTCACTACCTCCTCTTCCACCTTCTTTGATGGGAAGTTCAAGGAGGCCTTTGCATCAGGGACAGGGTGAGTTAGAGATACCTTTTAGGATTACAAACTATATCTGATTATCCCAGGATGCTGTCCCCAGTTGTCTTCAGTTGGAACACAGGACTAGTATATAACATTGTAGGAGTATCTGGCATCATCTTTACATTGCCAGTCAGTGTAACGCATTTCTCACAGAATCTATAGGCTTTGCAGATTGCCTAATGGATTTTCCCCTTCCCAGCCCTCTACAACAGGCTTGGATGTAGCAGCATGTCCAGGATGGTTTTCTTGGCTTTCCTTTATCCTGCAGGTAGAGATTTAGAAGTTTTTTGTGCCATCTATCTCTGAGCCAGGAAGCCTGATAAATTTCTGAGCAACAGGCTGCTACTAAAAGGCTTGAAGGTCCCATATCTAATCCCCGAGTTCCTCTGAGATCGCCATCTGAAGCCCTAGGAAATACTGGGGGAAAAGGGGACTCTCTGGAAAATCTCTTTCTAGCCAAGCTGTCATAGTCTCATGAATTAATGGCATTTCCATGAAAATCTTCGTTGTCACTCCTAGATTGTTGCTGTGCCCTGTGACCCTCAGGCAGTGGTGAAATCCAAATTTTTTTACTACCGGTTCTGTGGGCGTGGCTTGGTGGGCGTGGTGTGGCTTGGTGGGCATGGCTTGGTGGGCGTGGCTTGGTGGGCGTGGCAGGGGAAGGATACTGCAAAATCCCCATTCCCTCCCCACTCCAGGGGAAGGATACTGCAAAATATCCATTCCCACCCCACTCTGGGGCCAGCCAGAGGTGGTATTTGCCGGTTCTCCGAACTACTCAAAATTTCCGCTACCAGTTCTCCGAACTACTCAAAATTTCCACTACCGGTTCTCCAGAACCTGTCAGAACCTGCTGGATTTCACCCCTGCCCTCAGATAGTCAGACAGCTAACTTGATATACATTCAGTTCAGGTTGTAGTACAGCAGAAGTCACAAACAATCCACCTGAAACTACCTATGCTTGACACATGCAAAACTTGTGGGTGGTCATTTTCTACATGAAAGAAATTCCTATTTCTGGGCTTCTGCCTCCACCATCATATTACTATCTGAGTGCCAGCGTTAAACTGAGTAGGAAGA
>QLTV01003675.1:2873762-2891262 GCA_003457575.1 Thermophis baileyi | reverse complement strand
AACCCAGCCTATGGGTGTTGTTCCTGAATGAGAGTTGAAAGCTTATTCCATTACGATATTTTTTTAAAAAATACAGATTACTGTATTTTTAACAGCATCACTATAACATAAGTATTTTAGGATGTCCCAAAGGTGCTTTTTCAAGAGGCAAGTGGACTTTCTTGTTTTTCTTTGAAGACGTTTCATTTCTCATCCAAGAAGCTTCTTCAGCTCTGACTGGATTGGAAGGATTTATACTCCTTGCAGACAGCTGGTCATTTGCATTCTTTTGCACTACTCAGGTGACCCTGAGGACACAGACAAACCTCCAAGTGGCCTCAAGGACTCTGTTATGCACCAAGACAAATTCCTTGTGTGTCCAATCACATTTGGCCAATAAAAAATTCTATTTTATTCTATCTATTCTATTAAAGAATGTAAATTACCAGCTGTCTGCAAGGACTATAAATCCTTCCATTCCCCACCATCCAGTCAGAGCTGAAGAAGCTTCTTGGATGAAAAGTGAAACGTCTTCAAAGAAAAACAAGAAAGTCCAGTTGCCTCTTTTTAAAAAAAAGCATCTTTGGGACAACCGTGACCTGGATGACTGAGAATCTCCATAGACATTTAATATTTTAGGATGTTTGCTAAGCAATAGGGTCTTGATTTATTTGCCTCCCATAAAGTACACTTCATTTTAATTGCCCCCTTATATGAATTTTTAGTGCTGCCTGTATTTTTAGCTGCTTGTATTGTATATCAAAGGTACTGTATATTTATATACTTAGCATTTTAATAGACTTATTAAAGCTCGCTGTACTTTGTGGTTTGCTTTTTATTTACTGCTACCTTGTTGATTTTAATTATAAAGTGTCTGAATAATGACTGAGAATAATAGGAGAGGATAAGATACTTCCTGCAACTGTACTAATTGGCTGAGGAAGTTATGAGCTGGGATGGAGGTTTCTCTTGTAAGGGTAGTAGAGGAAAACATCTATGTACATTATCCTTTTCTGCTATCTGCTCTTGACCTACACCCAAATGGATGTGGACTCACTAGTGCAAAATCAGCCACAGTTGGGAGTTTGGGTGAAGGTTGTTGCCATCCTTGAAGAATCCTTCCACTCGAGTCAGGTTTCATCAAGGTTCAGATTTTAGCATTTGTCCCTAAAGTCAAACTAAAGAGACAGATCAGACATTCTGTTAGTCTACGATACACTCCACTGCTCATGACTCCCTCCACACAAAAAGTCTCAGTGTGATATTGGAGAATATGTGGATCACCTTTTTGGAGGACTTCAACATTTGTTTAGAATTGCTTTCCATTCTTAAATAACTACTATGCAAAGTTTACTATACCATTATCTATCTATATACAGTATCGTCTGTCTGTCTGTCTGTCTGTCTATATCTATCTATCTATCTATCTATCTATGTCTATATCTATCTATCTATCTATCTATTTATCTCTCTATCTATCTATCTATCTATCTATCTATCTATCTATCTATCTATCTATCTATCTATCTATCTATCTATCTATCTATCTATCTATCTATCTATCTCTAGATCATCTATCTATCATCCATCTATCCATCTATCATCTAATCTATCTATATATCATCTCTATCAATCATCTATTTATCTTACCATAATTTGAGGATAATTTTCAGTGCATTCTTTCGACTATAATTTAGAATAAAAAAAATAAGTGGAGGTCAAGATTAAGATGATTCTTGACAATCCTATTGTCATGATGAGATATTTTTCTTTGTAGCCTTTTCATTCTGTGGCAAAGCAGACAAGTTATAATGGTTCACCCCAAAATTTTGTTTTAGGAAAGTCATCAAGGACATTGACGGATAAGCTGGATTCCTTCTGCTCATTACTCCTCTTTTTTATTGTTAGGCTTGTGTTTCCCTAGATTTTTCATTCCATTTAAATTCTGTCTATGTCTGTCTTAGCTGAAAGTGGATTTAGGGGATTGTACCATTAGATGGATCAGACAATGCGAGCTGAGATGTCTAGTTTTGGTTTTATCATCTTTTGCTTTTTATTATTAGTGTTGGGAGCCACCCAGAATTCTATTCTTTTACCTGGATATATAAGTTAAGACAATAAATCAATAAATCCTCTCCAGAAGATGGGCAAATTGGCATGGTCAAGTTGCTATTTAATCCAGGCCTTATCTATCCCAACTACTATGGCCAGTGACTATAGATCACAATGTCAAACTTCTTGACTTAATGGTTCAATATCATCAATAGTGCATAATTTCAGATATAGAATTATATGGGGGTGGGGGAGGAAGGCTTACAAAATTTAAATAGTGGATAAATCTAAAGTCAAGCATCATGGATGGATATTAAATGTAGGATTTTATGCTGCACATCTATGGTGTAGAAAGTTTGTTGTGAAAAGGGCAACTCTAGCCAAATCAGAAAGCTATTTGTAATAGTTATTGAGGACATAATTGAAATAACAATCTAATCTTATTGCCCCTAACATTTCCCTAAACGAGTGTCTGGTTTGGTGCAATTCCAATATATATTTTCTCAGAAATAAGACCCATTAAGTCAAATGACGCTTAGTCTATGAGTAGTCATCGAGATTGTAGCAATTTATGCCACCATCTGAAACAAAAGATCTGCACGACCTTAACCGATTCCTTGCTCAGACTTTTGTTTTTCCCCTCCAGAAAAATCCCTCTCTTCACTGACAAGGCGAAGGTGTTAAACATTGTATGTTGTTTGTTATTTTTACGTTAAAGTATGTCGGTTCGCAGATTGCACACTTATGTATGCAATTCAATTATTCGAAGGACAGCCAAACATTCTTCAGAATGCACATTCTGTTTAGAAAAAGACAGTACGATTACTCGGAGCATGCAACAGATGGTCAATGGATTTAGAAATCATATGAACTGATATACGCAAGAAGCAATTTCTTCTTTTTTTTAAAAAAAGTTGTATTTTCTTTGCAGTCTGAATTTAAAGGAACTGTTCAATTTCATAATGTTTGAAGTGTCATTTATTTCTCCTTCTCCTTCTTTTTGACCCAGTACAGTGTCGAAAAATATCTAAACAGGCACAACTCCCACTCAGATGACAGGGAGGGAAACTTAGAAAATGCTGGAAGATACAGGTAGTTCTCAACTTACCACAGTTCATTTAGTGACCATTCAAAGTTACAACGGCGCTGAAAAAAGTGACTTAGGACTGTTTTTCATGATTACGACCTTTGCAGCATTCCCATGATCATGTGATCAAAATTCAGAACTGGTTCATATTTATGACCATCGCTGTATCCCAAGGTCAGGTGATCACCATTTGTGACCTTCTGACAGGCAAAGTCAATGGGGAAGCCAGATTCACTTAACCGGGTTACTAACTTATCAACTGCAGTGATTCACTTAACAACTGTGGCAAGAAAGGTCATAAAATGGGACAATACTCACTTAACAAATGTCTCATTGAGCAACAGAAATGTTGGCCTCAATTGTGGTCATAAGTCGACGACTACATGTAACAAAAACAACTGCTATCTGCATTCACTTCATCATTTTCTTTCATTGTTGAAAAGTAAGTTTTGACATAATTTGTCATTTAAAGCCACATTTTCTGTTGAAACTAGGTGTCTGTGGGAAAGGCTTCCAAAATAATTATGCACGGTCATTCAGACTTCAGTTTCCATTAGAAGCACTGAGGTCTTCTGCTTTCCAGCCAGACACATCATCATGTGGTCATAAGTTGAGAACTACCTGTAGTGGACACAGAAGTCAGGATAGAGCCTTTTATTTCCTAGGATCCTGAATATCACAACAGCCACATAGATGCCAGAATATAGGGGGAAGTACACTTTTCCATGAAGACCTTTGTCTATAGTTGTCCTGTCCTGCTCACAAACGTAACTGTGGTTTAGTGGGTTTATTAATATTCCTCTGGAACTCCCTTCACCAAAAACTCAGAACTGTCCCACAAGCAGACCAGATGATCACACATGACCCCAGTGCACTGCAACCGTCATAAATATGAGCCACTTGCCAAGCATCTGGATTTTATAACTTTGTTATAACTTTAAACAGTCACTAATGAACTGTTGTAAACTCAAGGACTACCTGTATATATAGGGAGAGTAGAAAGGTGATATGGAGGTTTGGAAGTTTTAAAGAATTTTGGAAGTGGTATTTAGATCCCGCTGTGTTGTTAAAAATATTGATGGGAGCATTATGAGCTTGCAATTTCAGGATTACGTTCAGGAAGAATGAGGAGTAATAGTAGATTATTGGCTTTACTGTTTAATGAAACTGTGAAACTGTTCAGCATTGTATTCCTGTACTTATACACTAGATTGTAGCCACTGAAATCTAAATGGTAAGCTTTAAATCTGTAGATCGGTAACAAAGTATAATCCTCTGGCAAAAAGTAGAACTTGGGAGACTTCTACACCATCAGACTTTCCACTTTCCAATCCATCAGGATCAGGGGTGGGTTCTAACTTACCTCGCTACTGGTTCACTTCCTCCCGTGCCGCGTGGCCGCGCCTCGTGGGCGCGCGCGCATGCACAGTGCAAAAAATAAAAAAATAAAAAAATTCCCCCCCAAAATAGCAGAAAACAAGATGGGGATGCATGCACAGTGCCAGAAACTTGGCTTCTGCACATGCGCAGAAGAAAAAAACCCCGGAAAATATTCCCCCCCCCAAAAAAATTCAAAAAATAAAATAAAATTAAAAAAAAAGATGGCGGCATCCATGGACCGGCACCAACCGAACCGGATCTGTGATGTCATCGTGACATCACCAGCGGGTCGCTACTGGTTTGGGCGAACCGGTCTGAACCGGGAGGAACACACCTCTGATCAGGATCATCTTCATGATTTTCAGATCTCTGTCCATATCAAAACACACTAAGCAGTGTTATGTCTGAATGTTGGTGAGTTTGCCCTCAGAGAATATCATCAGTCAAAATGCTCAATCTCTCCTTCCAGTTGTTCAAAGAAGCATACAAGAAAAGCATCCAAGCATATAAGAAAACTGCCTTGCTTCATAACCCACCTCCTGCTGTAGTGTAACATTCATTCGCTCCTACCAAAAAAAAAACTTTCATATTTTTAAGAATATGTCATTTGTGTGCATTTATCTGGCGATTTGCTGGGGTGGATGCATAATAAAATAAAGTGAGAAATAATAATTTCATTGAATGCCATCAAACCCAAAAGACTTCAAGAAGCAAAATATTTGTTGTCCAGTGTTTCCACTGAAGCTGTGGACTTCCTGCATTGGCAGAAGGTTGTCCTAATTATCTTTGAAACCTCTTGCAGCTGTATAGTTTTGTGAATTATGGGATGTCAGAAAAATGTTTATGGTTCTGATATAAAATGCTAGAGACAATGTGTGTTTTATGGAAATGTGGACATTGGTTGTTTTTTTTAAGAATTCAGCTAATTTATGGAGAAAGATTTTGCCAATACAGGATAAAACATTTTGCTGAGTTAGAAAATGCCATTGCATTTTATATTAATGAGCTTATTCGCTTAGGGTGATGGTAATTAAACACTGAAGTATTAATGCAACAGTAAAAATGTAATGTTTGCAAGAAGTAAACATATATCTAAGATGGTTGCTAAGTCCCTTTATTCAGCATGCTGCCATCAATTGCAATTGGGCAGATGGTACAGAAATTATGTTCTTCAATCACAAAATTGGTTGTGTTCAATGTTGAAAAGGTGCCTATTATATTTCATGATGTAAAATATAGCCACAAATTCAATAAAGCAGATGTAAAGTGTCTGGATGCTGGACTGTAAGAGAACACACATCAAAGCACTCTCAAGCCGTAGACCAGGGGTCGGCAACCTTAAACACTCAAAGAGCCATTTGGACCCATTTCCTACAGAAAATAAAACACCGGGAGTCACAAAACCCTTCCCGTGCCTGACTATTTCCTGAGCGGCCACAGAACTAGCATATGTAGTTGAATTAAACGTTCTGTTTTCTTCTGAAACTTTTCTTTTCTTGGATTTATCCATGGTTGGCCTACTGGGGGTCGAAAAGCTCAATAAATCGCGTGCCAGCGGGTATCACACTTTGGTGGTTGTGACACATATTTTGAGTGACAGGGAGCTGCAGCAGAGGGATGAAAGAGCCACATGCGGCTCCAGAGCCACGGGTTGCTGACCCCTGCCGTAGATAGAATTGCTCTATCAATAAGTTGTCTTAACAGTTTCTGGTTGAGCGTTCTGGAGGCCTCCCTTGAGAGTGACTGGGACTGTTTCTGCCAAACAGCACCCTGCTAGGTTTAGGAAAAGAAGAGAAGTAATCACAAACCACTGAAGAGTAGTTCATTACCTTCTTGGGATACCAACAAACAAAATATGGGGTGAGGAGATTTTGCATAGATTCCTTGGGAGACTTGCTAAGTATCAGTTAAGCTAAGTTATTGGTTATTTTGAGCAAAATGGTTCCTGATTTGCTGAAGGAAGAAGTTTAGCAAATAATACTTCTAGCAAATCTTCCGTCGATTGTGCCCTGAGCCCTTTCTTTTTATGTCCCTTTAAATGCAACCTCTTTCTCTTGTTTTCTTCCTCTGTCTTTTTACAAGGAGGAAATATGATTTAATCTTAGGCGGCTGCCAATACTCCCCCCCCTTTTTTTCCATGCCTTCCAATGCTTCTTCCTATGTGTACTATTTTAGCACAGGAATGGGGCACACCAGTCTCCATTGGCAGCAGCTAAACATCAGCATTTGAAAGATGCTCAGATATCCTGAGCTGTGAAAATCCCAGGTAAGTTCTCGTTGAAGGTGACTTCAATAACCCCCATACAGAACTTCTGCAATACAATGTTAGTAATGTGGGTAACAATGACAACCACGTATAACACTAGATTCATCATCCCACTATTAGCAGTGATGTCTACTTAATTAATGGTAGATTTTGCATTTCCTGCTTCAAAATTCACTGTACATCAAGATGCAATCTGGGTGGATCGGGATCTGGGAGGTTGTAGATGTAGCTACTTGTAAGTCTTTCTGAGCCGAGGTGGCACAGTGGTTAGAGTGCAGTACTGCAGGCTACTTCAGCTGACTGCTAGCTGCAGTTCAGCAGTTCAAATCTCACCGGCTCAAGGTTGACTCAGCCTTCCATCCTTCCGAGGTGGGTAAAATGAGGACCTAGATTGTTGGGGGTAATATGCTGACTCTGTGAACTGCTTAGAGAGGGCTGTAAAGCATTGTAAAGCGGTATATAAGTCTAAGTGCTATTGCTATTGCTATTATAAAATTCTTATAATGCATATGTTAAAATGCATGTAGGGTTAACCTCTTGGAAGTCAAATTATGTACCATATGTGATACAGGTAGTCCTCGACTTACAACCATTTGTTTAATAACCATTCAAAGTTACAATGGCACTAAAATGTGACTTATGACCACTTTTCACACGTACGACCATTGCAGTATCCCCATGGTCATGTGATCAAAAAGATGCTTGGCAATTGGTTCATATTTATTACAGTTGTAGTGTCCTGGGGTCATGTGATCACCGTTTGCGACAGGGGTGGGTTCTAACTTACCTCGCTGCCAGTTCGCTTCCTCCCATGCCGTGTGGTGCACCTCATGGGCGCGCCTCGTGGACACACCTTGTGGGCACGTCTCATGGGCACGCACGTGCTTCGCACACGCACATGCGCAGTGCAACCCCCCCCAAAAAACCAAAAACAAGATGGCGACACATGCGCAGTGCCAGAAACTCGGCTTCTGCACATGCGCAGAAGAAAAAAAATTCCAAAAAAACAAAAAAAAAATCCAAAAAAAATTCCAAAAAATTCAAAAAAAATTCAAAAAAAAAAAAAGATGGTGGCGTCCACAGACCGGCACCGACCGAACCGGATCTGTGACATCATCATGACATCACCAGAGGGTCACTATGGGTTCGGGTTAACCGGTCCGAACCGGGAGGAACCCACCTCTGGTTTGCAACCTTCTGACAAGCAAAGTCAATGGGGAAACCAGATTCACTTAACAACCATGCTACTAACTTAACAACTGTAGTGATGCATTTAACAAATGTGGCAAAAAAGATTGAAAAAAGGGGCAAAACTCACTTAACAACTGTCTCAATTAGCAACAGACATTTTTGGGCTCAATTATGGTCGTAAGTCGAGGACTACCTGTAGTATTGTTTCTTTAAACAGCAATACTATTTTCTTATAAATTAACCCACCTCCCTTTTAGCATTTTCCTTTTCACAACAAGCTAGAAATCAAAGAGAGAGAGGGGGAGAGGGAGGGAGGGAGGGAGAGAGAGGGAGAGGGAGAGGGAGAGGGAGAGAGAGAGAGAGAGAGAGAGAGAGAGAGAGAGAGAGAGAGAGAGAGCATTTTGAGAAAACATGTGGCCTTGGAAGTTGTTTTTGATTGCAGTAGAGAACAGAGGGAGAAAATATGCTTCTATGTATGACATGTAACTTGGCCTAGACCTGGAAAAGGAACAATGTACAAATGCCTTAAGGATTTATACCCAGCCCTAGCAAGAAAACAGATATTTGTCCATGTCCTTTAGAATGTATTTTTTATCCTCCTTTGGTGGACAGGCTGGTTCATACTGTCAAGTCCAGTTGTTGAAAAGATGTTACCAGTTCTTCCTGGCCCTTCTTCAGTTCTCTATTATGGCATCTTAGGCATGTTTGAAGCATGCTAGTATGACTTCATGTTACACAACTCCTGGGAATGCAGTGGTTCTGTGTTGAAGAAGGAAACACTATATTCATTTTCCAGCTTCCTTACAGACATTTAGCTATCTAGACACCTGATTCCCTTCTTCTCATTTCCAACTCATTGCGGGGAACAGAATGCCAACACTGAAATGTGATTACACTACAAATGGTTTTCAAATTCCTTTAAGTATATCTCTGTTGTAAAACTGCCTTGGTTTCCCTGGCTTTGCTGACTAGGACTGGCTGGCATCAATTCAGTTTTGTACAAACCTAATATTGCAGAGGGAACATTTCTGGGGAAAATAGAAAAAACTCGTACAAGTTAATGGGGAAAAGAAAATCTAGAAATCCTGATTAAGCCACGGGGCTTATCTTCTCAGTAACCATAAGATCTTGCAGTGATTGCCGTTTCTTTAGTCACCATCTGTTTACGTCCCCATCGTCTTGCAGTCTGTTGATATAAATACATTCCTCTTTTTTAATGTTGCAAACAGGCTGAAGCATGCCCAAGAGCAGTAGAACTATATTTGCCCTTCCATACGTCATATCCTGGCCAAACAAGTTCTCCTTTCTCCTTGCAAGAAGTCAGTGGGGAGGAGAAAAAAAAGGATAACTAATGAGGTTAATGTTTTATATATCACAGCAGGCTTCTTATAAAGACTGTTAAGATTTGTCTATTCTTACAGAATAACAGAGCTGGAAGGGACCTTGGAGGTCATCTAGTCCAACCCGCTGCTCAAGAGACCCCTAGGGCCTAGACCATTCCAGGCAAATGTCTGAAACGCAAAGGATCCAAGGGGGGGGCAGGGGGAATCCTGGGCCTCCATGGGGAAGGCTGGTCTGAGAGGGCCCTGGCTGTGGCTTCTGGGTCTGGGAGTCCAACCTTCCTGAGAGAGGATGAGGGCACTGAAATAGACCAATGAAAAGAGTGTAAGGAGCCAAACCAAGGAGTCCTGCATGAGAAGAGAGCATAACCAGCGTCAGGCCAGGAGCGAGACGGGCAAATATTGCACAAATGCACCTGCAAAGAGAAGCTGGGGTTGCGGGGGAGGGGTAATCCTACATCCCCCCCCCCATTGCATTTCATTTACGCCTTTCAGGTTGCTGAAAAGAGTTTGACTCCGAGATTTCGGGGGTCTTTAACTCGAGGAAGGCTCTTGTTACGTTGGAATGTTGTTATAAGACTTGAGAGGTGATAAAGTTTGTAGATAATCACAAATGGCAGAATAGAGACAAGGCTATATGAGGCACATGGGTATAAATGGGTTTTTAGATATAGACAGATGCCATGATAAGGGATGGTGTTAATGGAGTGGCTAAAACCATGTCTGATGAGATGAACAATTCTCGTGCACCTTCTCCGGTTAGTCTGTACAAGTATAGTGGAGAACTGACATGCATAGACATCAGTTTCCATAAGGAAAACAATACATTTCTATCATAGGTGATGACATTTTAACATGATCATAATAATAGGATTTTAGAGTTCAACCAAATGTGTAGAGAACAAGAGAATGAAGTGATATGTAAGCACATGAAGTCAAAAATAAGTAAAAGCTAGGGGAAATCCCCAGCAAAGCAGAAATAGACTGCTAAGAGCTACGAACATAGAGGCAGAAATGGTGATACCGGTAGTTCTCGACTTACGACCACAATCGAGTCCAAAATGTATGTTGCTAAGGGAAAAATGTGTTAGTTTTGCCCCATTTTATGACCTTTCTTGCCACACTTGTTAAGTGAATCACTGCAGTAAATTAGTAACACAGTTGTTAAGTGAATCTGGCATCCCAATTGACTTTGCTTGTCAGAAGGGTCACAAAAGGGGATCACATGACCCCGGGACACTGCAACCGTCATAAATATGAACCAGCTGTCAAATGTCTGAATGTAATTCACATGACCATGGGGATGCTCCAACAGTCGTAAGTGTGAAAAATGGTCATAAGTCACTTTTTCTGGTGCCGTTGTAACTTCGAACAGTCACTAAGTCGAGGACTATCTTAATGTAGTCCAATGGTACTTGTCTTTCTCGGCTGAGAGATTTGCATGCATGCCCCTGTGTGCGCATACGTTTAAGTTTAAGTTTAAGTTTAAGTTTAAGTTTAAGTTTAAGTTTAAGTTTAAGTTTAAGTTTAAGTTTAAGTTTAAGTTTAAGTTTAAGTTTAAGTTTAAGTTTAAGTTTAAGTTTAAGTTTAAGTTTAAGTTTAAGTTTAAGTTTAAGTTTAAGTTTAAGTTTAAGTTTAAGTTTAAGTTTAAGTTTAAGTTTAAGTTTAAGTTTAAGTTTAAGTTTAAGTTTAAGTTTAAGTTTAAGTTTAAGTTTAAGTTTAAGTTTAAGTTTAAGTTTAAGTTTAAGTTTAAGTTTAAGTTTAATAGGATGTTTCCATCTTTAGAAAAATACTGTCACGGGCTTCCTGTGAGAGCCTAGGATTGGACAAATGACACTTGTGCAATAGCAATTCTTTTGGGAGGGGAGAGACCTTTTCCCCCATTTGTTAAGAAAACACATCAAAGTATAAAAGCCGCTTTCAAATTCACTGCATTAGCAAAGATTATTTCATTCTGGACAAGGTGAGGTCATCTCTGCTTCCCCCTTTTTTTTCCTTCCTGCTCAGCAGCTTGAGATTAAAAATAATAATGAAAAAAAAACATTGCAATTGAGCCGTTTTATTTTCCTGTACTCCTGAATATGATGGCCTAAGTTTTTTCTAACTTTATATAAGTTTGCAAACTATCATGCTCTCTATCATATATGTGCAGCTGGCTATTTTGAACTGTTTTAGTCAGTATTTACTTTGTATGATAAGGAAAAGGTTAAGGGAAAGGGTTGGTTTTTTTCTTATTTTTATTTTTTCTGGTTTCTGTGTCAGTGCTTTGATTGTGGCAAGGTAGACGTTTGCTGAATCAGTGAATAAAAATATACAGGCTGGCCTCCTTTCTCTGTATTTTAGCTGGTAGATAGTTTTATCTCCTTTCAGCATCACTTTCTGAGGGATGATCCACATTGTAGAAATACCATGTAGCTCATTCTCCATTATATCTTGAAAATGTTTCTCCAAATTCTGCTATCTTCCTCATCAGAGAACATCCATCATACCTAGAACAAAACAAAACTTCAACAGTGCAACCTGCCCAATCCATTTTAGGTTTACTTGCCACCATTGATCTTTACTAAAAGTAACAACACAACATTTTCTAAGTCCCTCTTAATTTTTCAGCCATTATACTTCCATTCCAGTTCCCATTTCCCTCCCTCACTCTTCAGTTCTCTTTCCCTGAATCTTCTGGTCATTTAAGATGGAAAAAGATGCAAGTCCCACTGATACAAGTATTATACCTCTGATCCAAGTCCTATACCTCTTTCCTCATAGGAGGAAAGTTTTCCTATGAGAAACTAAACTAACAAGATAAGATAGGATCTCTCCTAGTTTTTAAAACCATTTCAGCTGGGATAGGAAACCTATCATTCTCTGTGAGATAAAACCTGACAAAAGAACCCTATCTCATGGGGACGGTTCAGACTGTTTACCCTGAAGCAGTAAACAAAACAATCTATAAAGTATTTGCATAATTGTTTGGTCTTTTTGAATTGTACTTTGTAACACTGTACTCTAAGGAACAAAATCTAGTACTGTATTTAAGCAGCTGCAGTAAGCAAAACAATTCCTATTTGTAGAAGGAAGACTCACAGTAGTGGTTGATGAGTGATAAGTGATGAGGACAAACTCCATTCTCTATAAGTAATAGTTGAAGCATTTGAGTCCCCAAAGCACACTTAGTATTTCCGTATCTGTTTGTGCATGCAGCAGAATTGGTGTACGAAAGCACTGACATGGTTTTTCCCTTCACTGTTGATGCGAGCCATATCCATGGTCTAATTTCGCTTTTTATGCTATAGATTTTCAGTTTAGCTTTCCCTGTCTCATTTTTCATTACCAAATTCTTCACTGTATAATGAGCAAGTTTAGTTGTTTACCTTTTGCAAAAAGTTTGCTTTTCCCTGATTAATAGCCTCTTTGAGTCTCTTTACATTACATTTAATTTAAACATCTCTCTTTAAATTTTCATTCAGGCATTTATATGAATCTCTGCCACATTAATAGCACAGTTCATTTTGACCCATTATTGTCTGACTATATCAGCGATGGGTTGCTCCCGGTTCGGCCCGGTTCTGCGAACCGGTAGCGGCAGCGGCGGGAGGCTCTGCCCACCTGCCCAGGATGCTTCTGTGCATGCGCAGAAGCGTCGCACGCGTGAGCACGCATGCGAACCAGTAGCGGCGGGATTTAGAACCCACTACTGGATTATATGCTACGTATTGCAAATGTATTTACTTTTGGTCCTAACTGCAGATAGCACAACAACAAAATGTTTTCTTAAGTATTAAATCTCTATGTATTAAGAATTTTTTTACAGGATTCCACAGACTAGTATGTTTCTTAATGCAAAACCTTCACCAAATTTGTAGTGTTTACACAGCTTTTTAAGTTCAACTGCAATGGCCTCTTCTTTCTATTTGTGCTTATAAAACTGAAACTCTCTGCAACTGATAAAGGTTATGACACCACATGCTCTTGCATTATTGTTGTTACTAGTTCTGCAAACCTGAATTGCAAGAGTACAGGTAGCCCTTGACTTATGACCACAATTGAGCCCAATTTTTCTGTTGCTAAGTGAGATATTTGTTACGTGGGTTTTGCCCCATTTTACGACCTTTCTTGCCACAGCTGTTAAGTGAATCACTGAAGTTGTTCAGTTAGTAACACGGTTGTTAAGTGAATCTGGCTTCCCCATTGACTTGGCTTGTCAGAAGGTCGCAAAAGGTGATCCCATGACCCCGGGACATTGCAACCGTCATAAATATGAGCCAGTTGCCAAACGTCTGAACTTTGATCACATGACCGTGGAGATGCTGCAACAGTTGTAACTGTGAAAAACGGTCATAAGTCACTTTTTTCAGTGCCATTGTAACTTCGAGTGGTCACTAAATGAACTATTGTAAGTCAAGGGCTACCTGTATTTGTAGAGCAGAGGTCTTCAAACTTGGCAACCTTAAGACTTGTGGACTTCAACTCCCAGAATTCTCCAGCCAGCATAGCTGGCTGGAGAATTCTGGGAGTTGAAGTCCACAAGTCTTAAAGTTGCCAAGTTTGGGGACCCCTGTTGTAGAGCATTCATATTCTTAATAAGCTGCATGCTTTGCCTCCCATGAAACAGGCAATATTTTTTTCAACTATTTCAGCAATTTTTCAGCAAAAATTGTTTATGTCTCTCATGATGTAAAGTCCAATCCTCTGTGACATTATCAATTGCATTCATCTATCCAATAACACTAGTCATCCTGCCATGCTCTCATCTCTCTCTCTCTCTCTCTCTCTCTCTCTCTCTCTTTCCCTCTCTTTTTTTTACAATCCCATCTTCTTTGCTGTCCCTTTAGCATTAAGCAAACAAAAGACACTAGATGCAGGAGTAGGTTTTTGTGCTGCTTACATTATGGACACTTCTGTAGGAACCAACTTTATTGTGTGTAAAAGAATTACATCTCATATGCGAGGAGCATGGGAATTGAGTAATAATGTTAAATTGCAGGAATGGTTACTCCTCGGTGTAAGTGACCCAATGTGCTGCATTGATCATTAGAGGATGGCTATGCTTGTCCACTTTATTTTTTTGCCATTTCCTTTACCCAATTGGTCCATCTATGCCCAATTGATCAATCAATCTGAATGCTTGATAATTTTACAGTCTTTCTACATAACGGGGGGGGGGGGAAATAGCCGGCAGCCTGGGTTCAAGACCCAAGTACCACATGAGAGGGTGAGCTCCTGTCCTCGCCCCAGCTCCTGCCTAGCAGTTTGAAAGCATGCAAATGTGAGTAGATAAATAGGTACCACTCTGTGGGAAGATAACAGCGCTCTGTGATGTCATGCTGGCCACATGACCCCGGAAATGTCTTCAAACAGCACTGGCTCAATGACCTTGAAACTGAGATGAGCACTGCCCCTTAAATTCAGCAACGACTAGCGGAATAAAATCTGCAGGGACTCCTTTACCTTTATCTACATAACAGAATGAATTCATTCCATAAAAGATGAATGGAAAGAAGATAAAACATGGGTGGTTAAATATAGGAAGGCAATATCATCAGTAGGCTGTGTAAAATTGCTATAGTTAACTCTCTGAATTTCAGACTGAAAGATCCACATGTACATAGCAACAAATCAGTGGTGGTATTCTACCGGTTCACACTGGTTCAGGCGAACCGGTAGTGGCGGTGGTGGGAGGCTCCGCCCACCCGCCCGGACATCATCACGGATGCTCTGTGCATGTGCAGAAGCGCCGCGCGCGAGTGAAGTGAGCATGCACACGCGCTCCCATGTTCGAACCGGTAGCGAAGGTAAGTGAATACCACTACTGCAACAAATGTACAACTGTAGAATCAATGGACTGAGGGTTAGGAAAATTATGTATGTATTTCAGTATGTAACGACTACTGGCAAAGGCTACTTCTTGCCCTGTTTTCTTAATGTTCGTCTGAATTTGTGTTTTGTGCTAACTTAATACAAATAAAAGCAATATTGAGGAAAGTATCTCATTTCTCCACTTTCATAGCGAAAACATGGCAAGCTATTTTACCAGGACTCTGTAAGACACTATTATTACACAATTGCCAATAAGGAGTAATTCAAAAGCCTAGCCTGTGCTAATGGTACAAGAGGGATCTTGGGTTCTTATTACTTTTCCCCAGCTCTGACCTTTTTAATATCACATTTTCTTTCAAGGCTCTCCCCTTGTGTCCGCTTGAAAATTTTGGCTCAGTTCTTGGTATTTAAAAAAAAAAAAATAGAATGGTGGCTCCTGGAAGGTGAATAAGATGCTTTACGCAGCTCTGTCTCCATTGCTATTTCCGACAGTGCTCAGCAGTAGAGCAAGAGAGCAATTGTGAGATGTGGTTGGGGCCAAATGAAGGAGTTATTGTAAGCCCGCGCTGTACAAAAACAGACTAAATATGGGGCAATTCAAGCACAATGACCCATTAAACGGCACGGAGGAGAAAAGCAATAAAAGAGACTAACTTGTAAAGGAAAGGCATTCTGTTTAAAGAAAGAACTTCCCACCGAAGCCTGATTTGTAAGGCTTTCCGTATGGCAGCGGTGAAGTGCTGTACCCAGTACTGAAGCCAAACCAAATGAGTGGCGTCTCAGAGAAGCGGATGTCTATTTTGACTCAGCAGTGAAGCAGAAGAGGGGTCTGTCCACATGGAGAGCCTTGGATTGGAGAGAGGTGATGGAGGGAACGCCTTCAGTGTCATTTGCTGGTAGCATAAGACCTGCTGGCCTTCTGCTATTAATTCTCTGAATCCAGAGAGGGAATCAAAGACCTGGCAGCTCTTATGCTTCTCTCCCCTCTTTTTCATGGCAAGAGAAGTGTGAGGGGAGTGGGGGGGAAAGGGGATTGGCTTCTCTTTCTCTTCCCATGGGCGGCAGGGAGATGGGAGGGAGAAGAAGAGGACTCCCAGAGTTTAGGCAACCAATCCACCTCTCCCACCAGACAGTCTCCCTCTGCATTCTCAGCACCACAACACTGAGGCTGAAGGGAGTGTCTACTAGGCCATGGTGGGGGCAGGGGTGGGTTCCTCCCGGTTCGGACCAGTTCTCCTGAACCGGTAGTGGCCCGCTGGTGATGTCACGATGATGTCACCGAACTGGATCGGTCGGTGCCGGTCCGTGGGGGCCGCCATCTTTTTTTTGAATTTTTTTGAATTTTTTTTTTGAATTTTTTTTTTAAAAATTTAAATTTTTTTTTTCCTTCTGAGCATGCACAGAAGCTGACTTCCAGCACTGTGCATGCGGTCGCCATCTTTTTTCCGGCTTTGTTTTTTTTCCGGATTTTTTGTTACTGTGCATGCACGTGCGCGCAAAGCGTGCGCACGCCCAAAGTGTGCATGCGCCCACGAGGCGTGCCCACGCGGCATGGGAGGGAGCGAACTGGCAGCGAGGTAAGTTGGAACCCACCCCTGGGTGGGGGGGCGCACATTCATTAACCCCCAGGTTTGAGGCACTGAAGCAACAGATCCACGAGGGGGGAAGTCATTTGAAGCATATTCCACCTTGATGGAATTTCACATGGTCTGCTATTTTTCTAGTCCCTTCTGCACTTTGCTCATCACTGGTGACATTTTCAATCCAGAGGAAATTTATGAAGAAGGTAAGCTCGGTTTGAACTGGCAATACTGTAATGTCTCCTGGCAACATACCTGTGGATTGGGGTGCAGTACACTCCTCTCCCATGAGCCCAGAGGAAACGGGCCAAAATAAACAGTCAGCAAAAATTACTTACTAACATGTTCCTGCGAGGTGAAAAATGTTTGCTGTGTTCTGGGCTGATGGGATTTCAGCAAACATTTACCGTCCATTTGACTTGAATGAATGAGTCTGAAAAAGTTAAAAAAAAAAAATTAAGGACAGCAACCCAGGCCTTTTAATCCCTTGGCATTTGCTTCTGGTTCTAAATTGGAACATAGCCCAGATACATCAAACAAGGTTCACCAAGATGATTTATCCCATGACTGCACCCAGAGTTTAAAGAAATGTTCATGCTTTCATTTCCAAGTTTCACAGTAACAATCAGCAGAGTTCACTCCAGAAGTTGTGAGTCACCATCATTTCATTCCTGCATATCAGCCTGACTATTTATTTATTTATTTATTTTATTTATTTATTTGTCAAACATGTACAAGATAGCAGGTATAGGTATAATCATAAACATAATCAAAGTGAATACAGATAGATGAAGACAATAGGACAGTAGGA
>QLTV01003675.1:2850968-2861698 GCA_003457575.1 Thermophis baileyi | reverse complement strand
AACACTCACGGTTATGTAGAAGTTCTTCTGAATCTACAGTCATAATCTGGAACCATCACGAATATTGTAAAAAAGGATTAATGCTTCCCATCTCCTTCTTCAGGCATGCTTTCCCGGTATATTCTTGAAAGTGACTTCCTTTGGGATAGTGTACTTCAATTACTCCCGCCCCCCAGGCATACTTCAATGACCAATAAGAGTACACAGTTATGATCACATGCCATGGACTACATGGCATGGACTACATNCACTCACGGTTATGTAGAAGTTCTTCTGAATCTACAGTCATAATCTGGAACCATCACGAATATTGTAAAAAAGGATTAATGCTTCCCATCTCCTTCTTCAGGCATGCTTTCCCGGTATATTCTTGAAAGTGACTTCCTTTGGGATAGTGTACTTCAATTACTCCCGCCCCCCAGGCATACTTCAATGACCAATAAGAGTACACAGTTATGATCACATGCCATGGACTACATGGCATGGACTACATTCCCCAGAATGCTATGTCTTAAAGAGACAGTTCTTAATTCTAGGCTAAACCCTTGATAAGCCAGCACACATAGGATACTAAATAAGCAATCAACATAAATCACAATAGGATACAAAATAAAGCAATCAACATAAATCATAAAGTACAAACAACAAAGTTATAGTAAGATGCTAAGGAATAGGTAATAGGAAAGATGAGAAGGATAATAATAATACAGCCCTACTAGGTGGTTGGATATCCCTGGGCATAAGACAGTGTTGTGGGAATTAGTTGTTTAGCAGAGTGATGGCATGGGGGAAAAACTGTCCTTGTGTCTAGTTGTTTTGGCATGCAAATGTCCTATAGCGTGGTCTTGAGGGTAGAAGTTGAAACAGTTTACGTCCAGGATGTGAGGGGTCTGTAGATACTTTCACAGCACTCTTTTTTGTGCAGTACATAGGTCCTCAGTGGAAGACAAGCTGGTTGCATTTATTTTTTCTGCAGTCCTAACCAGAGGTGGGTTCCTCCCGGTTCGCACCGGTTCTATAGAACCGGTAGCAAACCGCTGGTGATGTCACGGAGCCGGTTCTGTCAGTGCCGGTCTATGGATGCGGCCATCTTTTTTTGGGATATTTTTTTTTGGATTTTTTTAAAATTTTTTGCTATTTTTTTTCTTCTGTGCATGCGCAGAAGCCGAGTCCCTGTCACTGCGCATGCGCCATCTTGTTTTTGGATATTTTTTTTTGGATTTTTTTGCAAATTTTTGGCACTGCGCATGCGCGCCCACGCGGCGCGGCCATGCAGCGCGCAATGCATGTGCAGCCACGTGGCGCGGGAGGAAGCGAACCAGCAGCGAGGTAAGTTAGAACCCACCCCTGGTCCTAACTATCCGTTGAAGTCTGTCTCTGTCTTGTTTGGTTGCTATGCTGAACCAGACAGTTAATAATCAGGAAAGCCTATTCCGTTTTACTTCTCAGTTCCTCTCAACATACTACCGTTGCTGCCAAATACGTTATAGCCACCCTACCTTTTAATCAAACCAAATCCAGTGGCATCGCTTCTTTTCTTCCTGTTTGGCAATTTTAGAAAAAGGGAAGTTCTGCCAACTATATTCCAGCCTGAAATAAACAGTTACAATAGGCTGGAAAAGATTTCTCAGCTCTGAGCATCAATAGCAGCAATTGGAAGGAATAGCCCCCAAGATAGACACAGGCTGTTGTTCATGTATTGCCTCCTCTTGCAGGCTTCTGTGTGACTCAGATCGTGGCTACATGGTGAATGCAAACCAGATCCATTTTTGTTTCTGGCAGGAGATATGGAAAGTAAATGGTGTTTGAGGTTTCCGGAATTTGTTCTCTTCTGTTAAAATGTTGGCATTTAATTCTTTCAAGTACAGAACAGCTTCATGACAGTCCCATTTGTAACTGACTGCAGAGAAAGTTTTTTTTTTAACTGACTTTAACACCTCAGAGGATTTTTCTCCTCTGCATGTAAAATAGACTGTCATTATTTGATCTAACAAAGTCCCCGGGTCACCTGATTTATTTTTTTTAAAGCTCTTTGTGAAATACCAATACTAGCAAAGCCCCTCTCTTTGATAATCTGCTGTCATAGTATTTGTTCAATTACTGTTTAAAATCAGCTACATCTTTCAGTTATTCAAGCAACAGTTCTTTTAAGCATTTACCACCGCAGCCTAAACTGCTCAATGCAAAATTGTACCTAGAAGGCAGAAGATGACTGCTTTCAACTTTTCTCAGCCAGAAATTGTAAATGAAACCAACTTTGCCTAAATAATATAATTTTGTTTGCTTGCAGGTTTGTTTTTTTTTTAAAAAATAATGCTTTATTGTATTATAAACAACATTATATAAACACTGTAACAACATTGCCAAAAAGGCACTAAGAGTAGTCAACTTAATCCTGCGTAGCTTCTTCTCTGGCAACATTACACTGCTAACTAGAGCAACAAAACGTTCGCTAGACCAATTCTCGAATACAGCTCACCTGTCTGGAACCCGCACTGCATATCGGATATTAATACAATTGAGAGAGTCCAAAAATATTTCACGAGAAGAGTCCTCCACTCCTCCCCTCGCAACAGAATACCTTATTCCACAAGACTTGAACAATACACGAGCACACAATAGATACAAACTTAATGTAAACCGCTCCAAACTCGACTGCAGAAAATACGACTTCAGCAACAGAGTGATCAATGCCTGGAATTCACTACCTGACTCTGTGGTTTCTTCCCCAAACCCAAAAAACTTTAACCTTAGACTGTCTACTGTCGACCTCACCCCATTCCTAAGAGGTCTGTAAGGGGCGTGCATAAGCGCACCAGCATGCCTACCGTCCCTGTCCTACTGTCCTATTGTCCTCATCTATCTGTATTCACTTTGATTATGTTTATGTTTATACCTATACCTGCTATCTTGTACATGTTTGACAAATAAATAAATAAATAAAATAAATAAAAAAATAAAAAAAATAATGCTTTTCATTTACAGAGGTGTGATACACACAACGCTTTGCTTTATGTATTGTAAGTCAGACCTCCACAGCTTAGTCCCTTCTAAGTATGTTTGAGTACTAGACAGCACCAAAATAGTGGAAACTCAATGCAATGGGAGGCATCAAGGCAGAAAGCAGTAGGGTTTTATATTGTTTTATATTTAATCTGTCTCTAAAGTTACGTACCCAAATTGCATCCTTGGCCTTTTTGCTCATTGTTGCTTGTCTTACCTGGTCTATTACAGTAATTCATGAAACATCCCAAACTCTAGAGTTTCCCATCTTTTTTGTTTTATATATGTATATATATCACTCTAAAATATGAGTTGAGTGTTTGTTTGCATGTGGGTTCGTGTGTGTGTGTGTGTGTGTGTGTGTGTGTGTGTGTGTGAGTGCATATATATATATATATAGATATATAGATATATATAGATATATATAGATATATATAGATATATATATATTTGTTTTTTGAGGTTTTCGCGGGTGTTTGTATGTAGGTCTGTGGTTATTCGGGTTTTCTCCCGCGTGAAGTTGGAGATGTCATTGCAACGTTTCGACGAAGTCTCATTCGTCATCTTCAGGCTGATTATCAGGCTTGTGTCTTCAGCCTCCTGCTTCTAGAAGCAATGTATATTTTTTGAATATATATATATATATATATTCAATATTGGAAAGAAGTATGCAAAAATCCAGAAGCTCTGTCCATCTGTCTGTCAGCAGGATAATTCTCTGAAAACAGATCATAATGGGATGAAATTTGATGTGAGGGGAAAAAGCTGACAAAAGAAAGATCAAGGGGTGAAAATGGATGGTATCTAGCCAGAAACAGCAGAGAAAATGAATCCAGGGGGAAAAAATGTAATGCATCCTTATGGGAGAGGCAGATAGCTAGGTAGATGCTTGAAAAGCTGCAGATTCCTCCATTCTAAGTCTCCCTTCCTCTTCCTTCTTGTTCATCCAAATCAGGACTACTATAAAAGAGTTGGAAGGAAGTGTGGAAAGCCTTGCCCTGCAAGCTTTCCATGCCTTGTTTCTTTTTATACTTTCCCCCCTTTTTTAGGAAGGAGGCAAATGAGGTGACTCTGGAAAAGTCATATCAGCAAAACAAATCCTTGGACAAACTCAACCCATTTATCAGAAAGCCACAAATTCTGTACAATAGGACCATCATATTACAGAGCCATACCCATTACCACTTAAATAGTCAGAGGACTCAAACTATTAAATTCACAGTAGCGAAAATAGGAGGGGTGGGAAACTCTAAGATCTGCAGTTCTGACGGATATATTCTGATAAATATATGATGGGTTTTTGGTTGGACCAAAACCTCTCCAGGTTATAATTCTAAACAGCCTCAACCAATAAAGCCAGAAGTGAGAAACACCAGGAGTTATAACTGGTTCCATATCATAGTGATGGATCTTGGCTTCAGGGTTGGCAAGGCTTTAATCCAGAGCAGATTTGAAACAGGGTTTTTCCCTAAAAGGGCAGACTTTGGGCTTAATGGTCTTATGCAGCATCCCCTGAACAGCCATGTATACTGGTTCAGATGAGAAGCTCTCAACTAACATTTTCTTCTCTGCCATCCCACGGTTGTTTTTCTACGGCTGCTTCTGTGTCCTGCTGAGTTACAGCAAATGAACTAAACAAAACTGCCTGCCAATCCGGATAATTTAAAAAGCAAACAGAGAAATCTATCAACATCATGCAGATACACATTTTAAACTTACCCAAATGATTACAGGGATAAAATGAAGTTTGCTTCTACTGTCCAGAGAGTAGCACATTTATTGAATGTTCATCCTGTCTGTAGCTCATGATCAACCATTGTTAACGGTTGATAGTTGATTACATATGACTTTAATTTACCTCATTTGCTTCTACTACTTTTCATATATGAATCAATGTTCTGCACTATTCTGCTTAGTTTAGAAATTCACCCATTTGCTGTGATTTTTCATCATTTTTTTAACATGTAGTCATTCATTTCCCTATTAAATACAACCATTTTGGCCTTTGACACTTTTTTTTTTTGATTGTTCAACACATTGGTTGAACAATCAACCAATGGAACAGCTTGCCTTCAGAAGTTGTGGGAGCTTCATCACTTGAGACTTTCAAGAAGAGATTGGACTGTCATTTGTCAGAAATGGTGTAGGGTCTCCTGCTTGAGCGGGGGGTTGGACTAGATGACCTACAAGGTCCTTTCCAACTCTGTTAATCTGTTAAAATTTTCAAATCCACACTTTCCAATGTATGATATATATCTAATATTTCCTGCAAATCATTCTGTTTCTAGCAACAATAAGACGTTGTCTGGAACGAAAATGTAGACATTTTCATGTCCCCAATCGACACACCTCCAACATCATTACAAATATTCCTTGTGTATTTATCCATAAATCATGAAACAATCATGGGGATATCATCCATCCTTGCATTGGTTGCTATTCAGTGTTGAACTATTTACTAAGCATTCCATTTATGCATGCTTTGTTTCCATATATTAGAGCTGTCAGCAGATAAAATTCAATTTCTCTGCAAGACCTTCCATACTTCAAGCCTATTCACTTTACCATCCAGTGCTCTTTCTCTGAATCAACAAATGTAACAATAAACTTCCTTTCTCACATTTTCCAGTAACTTGCTGAAGGAGACTGATGTAGACCTATGCTATACTTCTCAATTTTTTTTTGAATAGAATAGAATAATAGAGTTGGAAGGAACCTCCAAAGTCTTCTAGCCCAACCCCCTCCTCAAGCAGGAGACTCTATACCATTTCAGACAAATGGTTGTCCAGTCTCTTTTTGAAAGCCTCCAGTGATGGAGCACCCACAACTTCTGAAGGCAAGTTGTTGCACTGGTTGATTGCTCTCATTGTTACAAAATATCTCCTTAGTTCTAGATTGCTTCTCTCCTTGTTTAGTCTCCAACCATTGTTTCTTGTCTTGCTTTTTGTTGCTTTGGAAAATAGTTTGACCCCCTCATCTTTGTAGGAGCCTCTCAAATATTGGAACAGTGCCATCATGTCACCCCTACTGCTTCTTTTCCTTAGACTGGACAATTCCTGTAACCATTCTTCATATCTTTTAGCCTCCAGCCCCCTAATCATTTTTGTTGCTCTTCTCTGCACTCTTTCCAGAGTCTCAACATCTTTTTTATATTCCACTGGATGCTGTATTCCAAGTGTAGTCTTACTAGGGCTTTGTAAAGAGGTACTAGAACTTCACCTGATCTTGATTCTATCCCTCTATCAATGCAGCCTAGGATCGCGTTGGCTTTTTTGGCTGCTGCCGCACACTGTTGACTCATTATCATTTTTGTCACCTCTTAAAACTGTCTCAATAAGAATTCTGCCAAACATCTTACCAAGCACAATTAACAGGCTAAGTCCCCTTACAGTTTTTGCATTCCTTCCCATTCCTTCACTTTCCCCTGTTAGCATTCCCTAAATTTTCTTGTTACTAATAGTTTTATTTTTCTTTCCCTCATCCTGCTACTATTTTTCCTCTTCATTTAGCTAATGAGACTTTGGGGGAAAAGCATTGTATCACTTTTGTGCCTGGCACACTCTGGATACTAATATATGGTGCAGTGATTTAGCAGCCCTATCCCCTGAAGAAAAGTGCATTTCTCCATTGTTTTCCTGTATACCCAAACACAATACAGTTTCAATGCTGAATTAGTTATGGAATTCCACCAAAGCTTTGCTCTCAATAATATATTGTGAGAAAGAGGACATGTGCAGTTAATAACCCAAAGTAATAAATCCTTGTTTTCTTCATGAATAGCACATTTTTGTAGCTGTTATAATGACCTGCCTTAAACTTACTATAAGTCCGCCCTTTGCGTTGCATGGCTGCTATTCTGCAAATGTCTGCAGTGTGTCAGTTACTCCTAAGGTGCCTGGTTAATAATTAATCATACTTCTTTGATGGGCAAGGGGTTTTGCTTCATCTATTCCCAAAGCACCTGGATGAGGCTTGGGGGAATTGGGTACGCAGGACTCAGTGTTCAAAGGCAGAAGATGTCAGTCTCCTGTGTTGACTTCATCTATTAAGCATTTCCCTGTCCCTGTCATCTGCTGCCCATTAGCAGGCAGAATTTCATAGCATTGTGGCCACTGTGGACAAAGTCATTTACTGAACTATCAAAATGGATCCTGGGCCAAGTTTTACTGCAGCAGTATTCAGTAATCAGGTTTCATGACATCAAAGGCTAGGCCAGCAGCTAACAATATGGAAATTGTTCCTGAGGTAAGAAGCTCACGTTGAATTTTTGTCTTTCAGACACTTCAAAGAATCCAAGGAAGAGGAGAGTGATAAGGCATTGCCGTGTGCATGTTGTGTGTGATCGGTTATTCAGTGAGGCAAAACTGGTTTTTTTAAATTATTGTTACAGAGGCATTCGTGCAAAGATTTTGAAAGTTAAGCAAAATTAATGCTTAACTTGTCCTCTTCACTGTGCTTAGAGCAGCTGGCATCCTAGAGAGAAAAAGGAAAATAATAGATGAACATGTTCCACTGCAGTTACATTTATTGACAGAACAATCCCAGTGCATCCTTCTCCAGGAGAAGCCTATATTCAAAGAAATTTATTTTAATTGGATATATTTGTATCTTGGTTTGTATCTATCTGTGGATGCACACAACCACACACCCGGATGGAAAGAAAAGGAGAAGATTGCATTCTACTGGAACAGGAAGAGATTTTGTTTGAGCATATTTTAATTGAAAATAAACCCTACTAAACATATTGCTAGATTCACACAAGACATTTAACTGGGTCGGTTTAAACAGCTACTGGCTATATTCATAGAATATGCTAAGTTGGGTTGGTGTTGATCTTGATTAGTTTTTTGGTGGCTTAGTGTGTTATGCTGAGCCAGCCCTGTTTGTTTAGCTTATGTATTATGTTGATCAAGAAACTGGTTAATCAAAGCAAATGTGTTGCAAGAAACCCATCTTGCACAGTTTGCTATTACAGTATGTGAACTTTGCACAGTTTGCTACAAAGACCCATTACTTCTTCCTACCAAAAACAGCCAATGGGAAAATGCTGAAGGTAATTCATATAATATATTTTGAGACAAATTATTACCTTGGGTAATTAATTTAGCCTCTTTGTACAAGCAGAACAGCCATCAAGTGTCACGGAGAGCAAACTCTAATAGCAGACATTTATAGAGTTTTAATCACTAGTATTTTGAATCCTTTGGGATTTCAAAGGATTCCACCTTGTTGCAGCTTAAACAAATGCACATGCAAATGGAACACATGCACAGAGACCAATTTAGGTTTTTTTTGGGGGGGGGGGTACACAGGTATAGAATAGATAGTACCTAGGTTAATAGTAGTAACTGTGAGAAGGATCTTGAAATCCTAGTGGACAATCACTTAAATATGAGCCAGCAGTGTGAGTCAGCTGCCAAAAAAACCCAATGCAGTCCTAGGCTGCATTAGCAGAGTGTTAGAATCAAGATCACATGAAGTATTAGTACTACTTTATAATGCCTTGGTAAGACCACATTTCAAACATTGCATCCAGTTTTGGTCCCCATGATATAAAAGAGATGTTGAAGCTCTAAAAAGAGTGCAGAGAAGAGCAACAAAGATGATTAGGGGGCTGGAGGCTAAAACGGATGAAGAACGGTTGCAGGAATTGGATATGTCTAGTTTAATTAAAAGAAGAACTAAGGGTAACATGATAGCAGTGTTCTAATAACTGACACAAAGATGAGGGGGTCAACCTATTCTCCAAAGCACCTGAAGTCAGAACAACAAGCAATTGTTGAAAACTAATCAAAGAGAGAAGCAATCTAGAACTAAGGAGAAATTTGCTGACAGTTAGAATATTTAATCAGAGTAATGGCTTGCCTTCAGAAGCTGTGGGTGCTCCATCAGTGGAGGCTTTAAGAGGTTAGACAACGACTTGTCTGAAATGGTGTAGGGTCTCTTCCTTCAGCAGGGGGTGGGACTAGAAGATTTCCAAGGTCCCTTCCAACTCTGTTATTCTGCACTTTTGAAATAAATAGCTTATTCATTTCAAAATAGAATTAAATGTACAAACAAAGATAATAAAGTGACATAAATGCGTGTCAAATGAGTACCTAATTTTTGTTCTGTTCAGCACCGTTAGTCAAAAGTGCAATCAAAAGACATCGAAATCAATCAAATTTGAGATTGCTCAGGAAGTGGTTAGGCAATATTTTTGGAGCCATGTGCAGGTATATGGATTTGAGCAGGAAGATGTTTTCCTCCCTTCTTTTCAGTCTGTATCCAAATCAGGGGTGGATTCTAACTTACCTCACTGCCGGTTCGCTTCCTCCCACGCCATGTGGCTGCGCCTCGTGGGTGCACGCACACTTTGCGTGCATGCGCATGTACAGTGCAAATAAATAAATAAATAAATAAATAAATACAGCCGAAAACAAGATGGCGACGCATGCACAGTGCCGGAAACTCAGCTTCTGCACATGCGCAGAAGAAGAAAAAAAAATTCCAAAAAAAAATTTCAAAAAAAATTCAAAAAAAAGGATGGCGGCGTCCACAGACTGGCACTGACCGAACCGGATCCGTGACGTCATCGTGACATCACCAGCGGGTCGCTACCGGTTTGGGCGAACCGGTCCGAACCGGGAGGAACCCACCTCTGATCCAAATGTCTTAAGTTTGTAACAATTACAAATGTAGAGGGAACTTCAGTCTGGTTTCAGCACTTTGATTATTTGGGAATTAAAAAAAACTTAACTTCTCTTCAAAATATTTGTTGTAGCATCTAATTCCTCTAAATCATCTATCCCTTCCTTCAGTCTTTTTCTTTTTTCTTTCTCTCTTTTTCTTTTTCTTTTAACAGTTTGTTTATACATTTTCACTTTACATACATAAGTGCTTAGTGAACTGCGTATTGTCTGGATCATGTTGCTTATATAATAATACTTTCTGTCTTTTTCTGTTAGGTTGCTGTAAAATTGGAGCTTAACATTTTACATTTAAAACCTCATGTTGTAACATCTTTGCAATCAGAATCAATAGAGCTATTAAGGATTTTCAAGGGCAAGCCCTCACATTCAGTTTCAGAGATTATATCAAAAGCATGATTGGTTTATCACCTCCCAAGAAATTGTCTGACAAAGAAAAGAAACAGTGATCTGTGATGGCTGAACCACCTGGAGCAGATTCATGAGCTTTCAAGGCACAAATATCCTGATCAGATGGAAAAGTACAATAGGAATAATCTTCCTTTCTCGGAGATTCCACATCATTTGCATTGTCCCTTCCACTCCCATAACCAAGTCGGCCTTGTTGACCTTGAGGCTACCTAAACTCTGAACTGGACAGAGGGTTTTCCCCCCTCCATGGGAAGATTATTCTTATTTCCTTGTGAGTGATGCCTCTAAACGTGATGACAGCTATATCTTCAGAATATCCTGATGGTCTTGCCACATCTGAAATGTATGCATATTAAATTGGAATAGAATTTTAATTCTTTATAATGTCACACTGGTATTGTGTTTTAGATGTAAGCTTTGTAAGTTGCTTAGGGTCTGTTTGGGGAAAGAAAGAAAGAAAAAGAAAGAAAGAAAGAAAGAAAGAAAGAAAGAAAGAAAGAAAGAGAAAGAAAGAAAGAGAAAGAAAGAAAGAAAGAAAGAAAGAAAAAGGAAGGAAGGAAGGAAGGAAGGAAGGAAGGAAGGAAGGAAGGAAGGAGAAAGAAGAAGAAAGAAGGAAGAAGGAAGAAA
>QLTV01003675.1:2782087-2813033 GCA_003457575.1 Thermophis baileyi | reverse complement strand
TAATAATAATAATAATAATAATAATAATAATAATAATAATAATAATAATAATAATAATAATAATAATAATAATAATAATAATAATAATAATAGCAACCCATATCAACCATTAGCACCAGTCAATGGTATTTTTGATGCATTTTTGAATATTCAGTTGACTGAGTTTCATGTTTAATGAATAAAGTATATAATAATAATAATAGCAATGCCACATTATTGAAGTACCTAGAAATTAAAGGAGTCAGTAAAAACATCAGAAGCTTTATGTAAAGATCAATGGCACAATGGAAGACACTGTTACTGATCAATGATACTAGAAATACTATTTGCCTGCAAGCAAGAACTGATGAGACCACAAAATAGAGAAAGTAATAGCAAATGAAGAAACTAAAATGTTTTGGGACAGACAAGCACATACCACATGATACCGCAGACTTAGCAATTGTGATAAGAAAGACAAAAAAGTCTGGACAGTGGACATTGTAGAGTCTGGAGACAGCAGAAAAGAAAAAGAACTGGAGAAAAATAACAAAATAGAAAGACCTGCAAACAGAAATAGAATTATTGTGGCAGACGAAAGCAAAAGTAATACCAGTAGTAATAGGTGCTTTGGATGCAGTCCCAAAAACAACTGGATTATCAATTGAAGGCCATCATCATTGACAAAATCACCATTAATCAATTGCAAAAGGCAGCTCTATTTGGAAAGGCTTACATCCTACTATACCTTTAACCCCGTCAAAACAATATATACATATATCTTTTTTGCTCAGTTGTATGACACCCCGAGTCACTTGTTTGTGAGACGGGTAGTCATATGAATTTGATGAATAAATTAATAAATAAAATGTCTACCCAGAGGCTGGATTCGTCCCATCCCCCCCCCCGCCACCCCCGATTTCATCTTCTTTTAAACAACAATTGAAGTCATGTCTGTCAGTGCAGTCTTTTGTAGCATAACTATTGCTCCATGACAAGGCTGTCTTTTCTTTAAGCAAACACAAATACATCCAATAGTGGCGGGGGGGGGGGGGGAGAAGAAGAGATGACAATCAGCCCTTGTTCAAAGCTGCCTGTATCACAACACAATTCAACTGCAGGTGAAATGAATGATACCACCCCATCCCTTAATTGTGCGTTCATTCTTAAGCTTGTGTAACATGAATCACACTATAGTAATTTTCATCATACCCAGATGGAGAAATAATTTATATCTGTATTTTGTATTAAATTTGTATATGCTATTATAAGCTGGAAAGGGAGGGGCAGATTTAAATTCTCACTACTATCCTTTCTCCATAAAAGACATCTATGGAAGGCTGTGAAAGGGAACAGCATTGAAGCATTCTGTCCAACATCATAAATACAGAACTTAATAAGCCTTGTGCTATGCCTGAAGCACAAAATGTAGCAATGCAACTGAACCATCTTATGCATGACTACAGCTAGTCCTTGACTTACGACCGGTTGCTTCGTGACCATTCAAAGTTACGACCGACTCCACAAAGGGGACTTACTACCAGGATTTGAAGTTCTGATGGCCCTCCCCCATAATCACATGACCAAACTTTGGGCACTCGGCAATATGACCGCATTGACAGCTTTTTTACAGAGTACTGTAGTTATGTGGCTATTTTATGACAGCTTTGCCGAAAACCAGCACTTCTGGTTTTCAGGAAAACCGTGGTAGCAAATCATTGGCAAACCATAGCGTTCACTTAACGACTATCACATCTGCTTTACAATCATTGCAAAAAAGGTTGTAAAATATGACATATGACTATAATGGGCAGGCTCCATTACTGTCATATGTAGAGGATGGATGTAATAGTCTTACACAAGTTTTAAGGGGGGAAAAACTTTTTTAAACAATGAAGCCAAAGCTCTAGTTATAAAAAGGACTTTATTGTGAAAATGGGGAAATAGCTGAATCAAGGGGAAGCAACGTAGAATTCCAAATGAAATCAATAGAAACAGCAAGAGTAAATAAGATATTGAGATTCAGAATGCATTGCCAAGTTGATTGGTTGAAATGTATAATCAGAGTCTCCTGCTTGACTATGTTAGAAAGGCCTTTTTGTTCCTTCATCTCAAATTTGAGCACTCATCTTAGTTTTATTCACATATGGGGGATAATTGAAAATAAGACTCTTTTGGAAGATGGACTATTGCTTTGCAAAAAGTGCCATTTCTAACACAATGGGTCTAGCCAGTTAATTAGACAATTATCTTGTGGCTGCATCCATCTTCCTAAAGACCCTTCCTTGAATGATAAAAGTGCTGATTAGTTTTCACCATTTGGGCCATTATATAAAAAGAATTGTATGGGAAAATCTTTTCAGGAAACAAAATAAGAATTTTGCCAATGCAGGCTTCTCCATTTCAGGTCAATTAACCAAATGCTTTAGAGGGCACTCTTGTGCAATACCAAATATTCAAGTAAGCAGTAGCACGTCTACAATTTGGTATTGACTGTAAGATTGGTATGTAATGTGAAAGGTGGAATTCCCTATGTGCACTATTTGATACTAGGTGGTGGATACAGTCTTTTGTGGATTAATTCAAGGAATCTGCAAGTCATCCTAACACATGCCATTACATCTGAAGCTGAACTGTTGGTGGGAAGAAAACTGCAGAAAGATTTGCTACAAATAAAAACCAGCCAGTGAAATATGTGTGTAATGAAAGTCAGTGTTGTATTTCAGAATCATAAGCTTTGTGAAAGAAGCTTCATGAAGTGAGAGATAAAAGTAATGGAAAAAAGGGAAGGGAAAGGAAATCGGTAAGAAGGTATTTTGTGGTAGGAGTATCTTTGCATTTGATGCTCATGTAGGAAACGTATAATATCCACATACAGGTAGCCCTTGACTTACAACCATTTGTTTAGTGACTGTTCAGTTACAACAGCAATGAAACCAGTGACTTAAAACCATTTTTCACACTTATGACCATTGCAGCATCCCCATGGTCACATGATCAAATTTTGGATACTTGGCAATACGGTCACAGTGTCCCAGGGTCATGTGATCATCTATTGCAGCAGTTCTCAACCTGTGGGTCGCGACCCCTTTGGGGGTCGAACGACCATTTCACAGGGGTCGCCGCGCGCGCTAGCCTGCCATCTTGGTGCCACCGTCACTGCAGGGATGAAATGCTCCCGGTTCGGCCATGCCTGCGGGTCGCTGGACAGCCGGTAGCGACGGAAGCGGGAGACTTCACCCACCCGCCCGGACACCGCCATTTGGGTTCTGTTACCCTCTGCGCATGCGCAGAACGCTTTGCGCATGTGCAGAGGGTAAAAGAGAGGGGGCAGGCGGCGGTCGCGGGCAGGGGGGTCGCGGCATTAGAAAGGTTGAGAACCACTGATCTATTGAGACCTTCTGACAGGTAAAGTCAATGGGGAAGCCAGATTCACTTTACAACTGTGTAATTAACTTAAAACTGCAGTGATTCACTTAACAACTGTGGCAAGAAAGGTTGTAAAATAGGGCAAAAGTCACTTAACAACTGTCTGAGCAACAGAAATTTTGGGCTTAATTGTGGCCGTAAGTTAAGGACTACCTGTATGAATAAGCTGAATTAATAAATTACAGTTCATTAAATCAGATGTCATTGTGGTGTTAGAATGAATCCTTTGGGTTGATTCGTGCAAAGCTACTAACCACAAACAGCAAATTCTGCTATGTCATGAAAATAAGCAGGAGAAGAACAGAAGGGAAGAAGGGCTGTAGATGGTAAGGTTAAGAATTCCAAAACTTGGTCCATCGGCGATGTTCATTATGAACCCTGGAATTTGGTTTTCATCCAAAACCTAATGCAAGTGGTGCTAATCTATGACCATTTTATTTTACAAATTCAATATTTGTATCTATTCTTGAATATTGACTTTTAGGTTAATATCTAAAAGCACAGTATTGTTACGGTCACTCAAAACCTAAGCCAAGGTTTTTGCTTGGTTTAGTTAAATCTTGGATTTGTGCTGCCTCCAACAGCTAAGTATCTATTTGCAATGGGCTACTAACCTGGTTTAGAAATCTTGGTATATCCATTAATGTGGAAAGTACAAAATTTCTCTCCAGTAAGATATTTAACGGGGGGGGGGGGAACCCTATGGTTACCACACTGTTATTATTATTATTTTTTACAAGCAGTAAAAAAAATGGGAAGGCAAGAACATATTTTGAACCAGTTATAATTTGAACCAGGTTTCACTTGGACACGACCAGACTATGAAATGCTTCCTTATTTCAGATGAGAATTTGTTTGGAAGATTCACGTTTAATAGGCTTTTGAATTACCAATCTTGCTATTTACCACAATACAAAGTTAAAATGTACACTAATTCCAAAAGTATTAATGGCTTCCTCCTGAGTATTCTGCATAGTCCAGAATTCACAAGTATGCCCACATGTCTTTGTGCCCCTCACATAATACCTAGTTCAAGATGTCCCTACAAGGACATTTTAATAATAATAATAATAAAAAAAAACTGGGAACAAAACAAGGCAAGCAAATTTAGCACATATTGCTCTCAAGTTCATAAAAGAGTTTCATCAACCTTTGGATATTTTTCGTTGTGAGAAAGAAGTTAAAATAAATGGGATTGTTTAAGTTTTAGAAATGTATTTAGTAAAGCATTTTAGAATATTTTCCATTATTTGTTTTTGCAACTCCCTATCAGTTTGCATGTTCTGAATCTTTCTGACATGTCAAATTAATTGTTGGTAATGGTCATTTTTCTATCTCAATTAAACACTGGATACTGAGAGCAGGAATCAATTGCTGCGAAGAATCCTTGGCTTGGGGACCGGGATGTGTGTGTCCATTTGTGAGACCAGACAGAGTTGCTGCTGCTAGTTGAAATCTTCATGTTTGGTCTTCTGTTCCCGTGATGTTGTTTTTTTTTTTTTCATTGAGGTCCAAACAGCAGAAAAGACGACTGGACAGCAGGATATAGCATCTGAGAACCGTGTCCTGAGCTACATACATACTCCAGCTGCAGCAGCTTATACAATATTCTCCCCAATTTCCATTTCTCTCTGTGTACACAGACAGACAGACAGACAGTGAGTATATACCCTTCTACCACCTTAGAAGCTCCGGGAGTCCTTCATATTAGATTATATCACCAAGCAATGCAATGCAATGCAAATAGGCGGAAAGCTGAAAAACAAACAGACAATAGTTTGTTTTCAGAATTTTACAGGGACAGTGACTATAGCCATGAAATAAAGAGCCATCAGGTACTTGAGAAAATGAATGTGAGAGATCTGGACAAAATACTGAAGTACAGAAACATTGCACTGCCAACAAAATGATATATTGTTAAGACCATGGTTTTCCTAGTTGTAATATACTTCTGTAAAAGCTAGACCATCAGAAAGACTGAATAAAGAAAAATGGATTCCTTTGAATTATGGTGCTAGAGAAAAATATTGAGAATATCTTGGAGGAATGCAAGAAGCACAATTAATTGTACTGTATACTACTTCAAAAGAGGTGTGATTTATCTGATTTTGAAATGGCAATTTTGTATTCCAATCCAAAACTGATTGTATGATTTATTATATTGTTGTAAATCAAAACATTATATTGTTTTGACACAATGATAGTTATAGAATATCAATTAAAGTATTGACATTGTATTGTTTAGGTATTGTAGAATATTAGAAATAAAGAAAACAGAAAGAAATATTCTATCAATATTAAGTACAATTGGGGATGTTGATATTATCATAAAAGCATACAATTTTGTGACCTTTTCATCCCAAGTTTAAAGATTAAAAAAGAAGTCTCAATATGCTTTTCTAGAATGTAAATTTTATGACATTTTGCAATGTAAGATGATGATTAGTTTTTCTCCTGAAGGTAAATTTTAAAAAAAACATTTTGAATTGATTTATATGTAACATGTAAATACCTTACTGGCTTTCCGTAAAGCCGTTAAGACCTGGCTTTTCCGGCAGGCCTGGGGCCAATAATGGACTGATTGGCCCATGTATGTTTGTGTGAATGTTTTATTTTAATATTGATGTATTTTTAAATTGTTTTTTTATATATATATGTTTCTATTGTTGTCTTTTTATATATATATATATACTGTGAGCCGCCCAGAGTCCTTCGGGAGTTGGGCAGCATACAAATTTTGCAAAATAAATAAATAAAATAAATAAATGTTACCTTTTTCTGTTGGGTTTTTTTTTTTAATTCTTTTTCTAGCTTTCAATACATTTCTTTGACCTTTTGTGTACTTTGTAATATTACAATTTCTGTCTGTAAAACTTATTAAAATTAAACAATTAAATAAAATGTAAATAATGATTTATTTTATTACAAATTTTAACAAATACCCCAAAATACAAAAGATATAAGAAATCCGGCTAATCACAAAAGAGCAAAAACAGACTGTAAATAAAAGTTTAAGAAACAGAAAAATGAAAAATACAGGGGGGAAAAGGGAAAAAATCTAAGCATCTTACTTGTACATCAAATGTTAACCAATATATGAAAATATCAAATTAGGAACAAAAATTGGTGATAAAATTTCCTGAGGTGGCCAAACTGACCTGTTTGATTGGAGAAAAGACAAGATCTAAATGTGTTGCTGACTGGAAACCCCTTATGGACTTTTTGCATAAAACAGGGGGGGAAATGAACTTGTGACCTATGGCTTTGATGATTAGATAGGATAGATAATAGAAAGAAGACAGTCATGATCAGTGGTGGTATTCAGCCGGTTCTCTCCAGATCGCGCGAACCGGTAGCGGCGATTGCGGGAGGCTCCGCCAGGGGTGGGTTCCTCCCAGTTCGGACCGGTTCTCCCAAACTGGTAGTGGCCCACTGGTGATGTCACGATGTCACCGGACCGGATCGGTCGGTGCTGGTCCGTGGGGGCCGCCATCTTTTTTTTGAATTTTTTTAAAAAAATTTTTATTTATTTTTTCTTTCTGAGCATGCGCAGAAGCCGACTTCCGGCACTGTGCATGTGGTCGCCATCTTTTTTTTGGCTTTGATTTTTTTTTCAGATTTTTTGTTACTGCGCATGCACGCCCACGAGGTGCGGGACGGAGCGAACCAGCAGCGAGATAAGTTGGAACCCACCCCTGGGCTCCGCCCACCTGCCCCAATGTAATGCGCGAGCACTGCGCATGTGCAGAAGGCCGTGCGCATGCACATATGAGGTGCGTGCTGACATTTGCGAACTGGTAGGGAAGGTAAGTGAATCCCACCTCTGGTCATGATGTAACTTTAGAGAAAGACATAAATCTACAGTTGTACTTATAAATGCTGTAAAGATCAGAAGCCACTTCTTTTTTTTCTTTTCTAGTTTTCTTCTACCTGTTTTCTTTTCTTTTTGCATTTTAATCTTCCCTTTTCTTTTTTTCCCTTCTTACTTTAACTTGTACTAATTTTTATTCTTGTTTTTAAAACTTTTTTAAAAATTATATTTGTTAAAAAAAAGAAATAAAACCAGACTGCTCATGGACTGCAGTCACTGGAGGAGACCCTGATGCTTGGAAAGAATAAAAGACTTTTTTTTTTCATAAAAGGCTGAATAAGACAAGGTGGTGTGATAAAGGACTACCTGTATCAATAAGCTGAATTAATAAATGACAGTTCATTAAATTAGATGTGATTGCAGTGATAGAATGAATCCTTTGGGTTGATTCATGCAAAGCTACTTAAGTAGTAGAACTCAGAAAGAGTCTGTTAATAACTGACAATCTTGGCAAAATGATATCTGCAGAAATAACCGAACACAAAGAATACAACAGCTCTATAGAAGTAGTCCACGACAATTGTAACTATATACATATTTTGAATTAAATTGAATGGATTGGAATAGAATCTGAGCATGAATTTTTTCTAGGCCAAGAGCTGATTTGGAGAAATCATCTGTGTTATGCAAATCAGCTCCTGATTCCTCCAGTTTAGCGACCAACAAAAGATGCAGCCTTGCACCAAGGTTGTGTGTTTCTAAATCAAAACTGGGCAATATGGCTTCTTTTAGATGCTGTTGACTTAATAGCACCATTATTTCTAACCTCTTTTATTAAAGGCAATAAACTATGATAGCTGCAGTCCAACATCTGAATGGCCACCACTGTCCACCTGTGGTCCATTGTGATCAATTTCAGTTTAAAAGTGATGATGTTAATACCTGTTAAGTAAATTGAAGCGTCCTTTTTCTTTCCTTCTGTCAAAAAATTCTAATTGTAAATAATTGAACATTTAATGTTAGACCTGAAATGGTCATACCATTTGGCAAAGGTTTGATATACTGCTGCTTTGATTCCCCACTATAGTTTCACAGCTATTGTGAGTTGTAATTTAGAGCACAGAATTCTGTTGTCTCTCTGAGATATTCTGTACAACTTGTTTTTTGTATGTAGTTCTTGTTTGAAGTTCTTGTGGTGACACAGTGGTTGGATTGTAGTATTGCAGACTGACTCTGCCCACTGCCAGGAATTTGATCCTGACTGGCTCAAAGTTTACTCAGCCTTCCCTCCTTCTGAGGTATGTAAAACGAGGACCTGGATTGTTGGGGGCAATATGCTGACTCTGTAAATCGCTTAGAGTGTGCTGTAAAGCACTATGAAGCAGTATATAAGGCTATTGCTATGTCTATTGTTTTCTCCAAATCCATCTAGCAATTTAAAGAAATGCTTGATATTTAGCTGACTTTCTGTACCAAATAGCATTTTAGATGTTACCTTTCTGGTTTTTCCTACCTTAATTTCCACAGATGTAAGTCATTTGCTTCATTTTCACAAAAGAATGTAAATTACTTATTTACTAAAATGTGTCTATAGCAGTTCTCAAACAATTCAAACTTAAGCCTAATCAATGATAAAACAATGATGAACAAATAGTATAAAACGTATACACAACATTGGTTTTTGTTGTTTTTGTTCCAAATCTCAGTTGAGTTGAACCTGATCTTAATGAAGCCAGTCGATTCACCTCTTGTGTCAATGCCACCTCTTCAATGAACAACACATGGTGTTGTGACTGAAGCTGAATTCCCATGCGGCAATGCTGGTATACTACAGATCCAAAGTGGGCAAAAAAGGGAGAACTTCTGCTAGCTTATTCAAAGAAGAAAATGTGAGTATTATTCCAAGTCTAACCACAGAGTTAGCACAAGGGCTAAACAGCCAAATTGCACCATTACTGAGCAACAATTAGGGAACAGTGCCCTCTTTGGAGTTAGCTGAGTAGAGATAATGTGGGGAAACAATGTTCTGAGACCACTACCAGAAGTGAAGTTCATTGACTATATGGAAAACACTGGCAATACCTTGTAAAGTTTTTGGTTGTCTCTGAAAGCAATTGGCTGTTAATGAAGATGAGGATAAACAAAAAAAAAATAGCACTCTTTCTGACAATGGCTGGAACAGATGCCCTTGATATATTCAAAACATGTACATTTCTGGAGGGGAAAAAAAGAAACAACTTCAAAATCCTACTGCAGACATTGGAGGACAACTTCTGATCATGCCTAAAAAAGAATGTTGAGAGAGTTGACAAACTTGTAACAGATCTGAAAAATAAAGAGTAACCTTTATTCAGGGATTTTGTGTCTTTCACTGTGAGTTATATTGGGTTGGGGGGGGTGCACGAAGGGAGGCTCAGCCAATCTCATTGTACACATGTTGTACTCTGACAATAAAGGTTTGAATTGAATTTGAATTTGACTTTGGTAGGTTGACTGAATCAAATTGTTTAAGACATGTGAAATAAAAGAGGGCAAGAACCCTTTTTTTTTTTTAAAATGAACTTGTGCCTAGAAAACACTATTAATATGCCAAGCAGCAGACATTGTTCACTCACCACTGAAAGTTATGGGATTCAGTAATGATAATACTGTACATAATTCATAATAAGATTTATGGAAAATAAGGAGACTAGCAGACTTCGGTCAGAACCAAAGCAGCCAGCAGCAGGTAAAAAAGCTTGGAAACAGAGCAAAGGATATGCAAACACCATAGTTATTGCAGTATGAAGCATGCCTTTAAAATGTCCAGCATAAAGACAGAAATATGACAACCATGGAAAGTATAATCACATGGCTGAAATGTGCAAAATTACAAAAATGATCCAAATACCAAAACAATATGAATCTAAAAAATATGATTTGTGCACAGATTCAATTGATTCAGATAGGGTGAGACACAGTAGTGGGTTCTAAAACCCGTTGCTACCGGTTCGTGTGCGTGCGCATGCGCAGAAGCGTCCCGGGTGGGTGGGCGGAGCCTCCCACCGCCACCACTACTGGTTCTAAGAACCGGGCCGAACCGGGAGCAACCCACCGCTGGCGAGACATCAGAAAGAAGGTGGTTGTAACCATTCCATTCATGAATGGAATTCCCATTGCTTATAGCAGTGGCCCTCAACCTTTTGGGCACCAGGAACCAGTTCTGTGGAGAGAGATTTTTCTGTGGACTGGTGGGGGTGTGGTTTCACATGCTACCTGCATCCCGCGGATGGGGCTTCACTTGTTTGTGTGGCCCGGTTTCTGGCATGCCATGGACCAGTGAAAGTCCATGGACCGGAGGTTGGGGACCCCAGCTTATAGGATTGATACTGGTGTGCAAGTCAGTCTAATAGCTGAAAGAAATGCAACAGATTGGAGCTTAAATTGTCCTGTATCCAGTGATTCGATCTGATTTGATTTGATTTGGGCACCACCCAATTTCGGTATCCAGTTGATCTAGCTTAGGATCTAACTCTCAGAAGTCCCACTTAGCACCAAAGAATAGCTAACAGAAAGGCTTGGGAGCCCCCAACAAGTCAACTTTCCTTTCACCATCTTCAACCTACAAAAAAAACAAAAAACTGCAGGAGCTCCTATCACACAACCTCCACTCTCTCTGCCACTTTAAAAATATCCCCAAACTGTGCCTGAATCTAAATTGAATAGGTCAGGTTCCTAGCAAGATATCTACACTATATGCCATCACCAGGTGGCATATAGTGCCATCACTAGGACCTTGTCCCCAAAACAGAGGTATTCGGGCCTGGATGGTTATTGTCATTGTCCAGGATGGGTTTTTTTTCCCCCAAAGGCGCATGCCCTATTGCCTCTTTTAAGGTCAGCAGCATTTCTTCATCATGCATATCTCATTCTCAGACTTCACCCTGTATTTCATTCTTGATTAGTTCAAATAAGACAGGCAAAGAGGTAAGAGAGAATGTTCTGTATTGGATAGCTACTAGTATCTTGGCCATATCTCAAAAATTGGAAGAGATCTCAAATAACATGGTCAGACTGTACCCTGGACATCTCCATGTGCGAATCAGCATGAAGACAAGTGATTTTATATTTGAAATTCCTTGCAAATTCATCACAGCAAGATTCTAAAGGTTCCAAATGAAATTATCTTGTATTAATTAGAATAAGCTCATAACCACTCTAAAAATCCTTTGCACCCTTTCCCACTGTGCAGTAAACACTGTGGTTTTCCACACTTGACTAGTCAGTCTCAAAAACATAAGCTATATTAGCTATATTATCTTCAATTGCCAAGGTTCCCAGGAGAAACAGGCAGCAGCTTTGGCTTGAAAAGACTTGATCATGATCAAGAGTGTTCATGAGAATCGCATCATAATATAAAGCAGATAATATAAGCCTGAGGGGGTGTAGCCAAACTTGGGGGGGGAAAACAAAAATTACAATTGTTACAATTGAACTAAATCTAAGATCTTCAAGTTGACTAGACATAGAAGTTAGCATGAAATTATTTTTCTTTCACTTGAATAGAATCTTTGCTTTCCCACCTTCTGAAAATCAAGGTGAGAAACTATTTTGAGGTCTTTTTTTTTTTTTTTGGTATTTTGAAATAGCGGCTTATTTATGTAGGGGGGGAAAAGGATAATGAACCACTGAGATATTATACATTTGTTGTATTTGTACAAAATTTCCTGATAGAAAGGAGCATCAGTCTCTCTGGATCTTCTGGGTTTTAACCATGTTTTAGACAATAAAAGAAAATAGTCTGCTTTGAGTGTAATAATAGAAAATAAAAATTGCTTTGGGATAAAAATAGGTCCATTTGATTGCACATTTTGTTCTCATATATTGCCTTCAGGCAGTGTACAATGACTTTGGGAACATTTTATTCTCTTCAGGTGCTGTTAGATAGATGCTCACCTTTCTGCCCATCAATATTTGTGATGATCTGCCCATCGGCTTTCTCCCAGTGTTAGAAAAGGGAATATGGAAAAAAAAAAGAGCGCAATTAATATAAAGTTTCTTTTCCTCCAGAGGCAGCTTGAGCTCATTGCATTGATTACTGGAAGGTTTATAAATGAGATGGTCTTCCTCTTATTTGTATTTGCGAACTAACACTATTATTTGTCCTTAGCAGTTATCTATTGATTTTGATTTCCTTTTTTTTTTCCAGGTCATATAGATAGATACATAAATAGATAAGCATAGTTCTGCATAGGTATAATATAGACTTTCACTTTTCCCAGGGCACAGCTGGCTTGCAAAACTCTGTCATCAGCATGCATGCATCAGCAAAAATTGTTCATAGCAGGTCACCCAGCTGGATTTAAATGCTACTGCGGCATTCATTTCAGAAGCTAGTCTTTTCTTCCATTTATTAGAAAGGAGTATAAAATAATAGAGCCAAGAAAAAATGTAAATGTCTGGGGGTGGTACAGCATGATGAACAAATGTAAGACTACTGGGCTTGGTGGTGTCCCTGTAAGAAAGAACGGGAAGATTTTGTTCTCAGTCAGACAATGCAACCAAGCAGATTGTTAACAGAATGCATCGATTCTGGAGGCCCAAGTACTTTAAACGAGAATCCACAAATTTTATATACATTAATGGCTTGAAGTTAACGATGGCTAAAAAAAAAAAAGGCATCTTGCAGTCATCATGGGCAGCTTAATGAAAATGTCAACACAGGTGTAGCCACTAGAAAATAGAAAAGAAAACTCGACATTTAGAATCTTTAGGAAGAGAATTTAAAATAAAACGGACAACCTAGCAATGGCCTCATCATCAGACCACAGCCAGATAATGTGTGTGTACACTTTTGAGGAAGGAAGGAAGGAAGGAAGGAAGGAAGGAAGGAAGGAAGGAAGGAAGGAAGGAAGATTGATTGATTAGGAGGCGACATCAGTTTTCCTGTGAAGAATACAGCATCTAAGCTTTTTAACTTGGAGCAAAAGCAGATAATGGGAGATATGATAAAGATATATAAAATCATACGCAATGTGGAAAATATGGCTAAAGAGTAGATTTTCTTCTTCTCACAGTGTTACTCTTCAGGATTAGTCATTAATAATAACTGTGGGGAGATAGAAGGCCTGTAAAAGAAAGCAGCTCTTTTCAAAATGCACAGGGAATTTGTTGCTATCAGATGTAGTGCTAGCTATCAATTTAAGTTGTTTAAAGAGGAGCTGGAAAATTCATGAGCGACCAGCTGTTGACTACCTTCAGAATTATTGGCAGTGTACTCCAGATGCCAGTTGCTAGGGAGTGACGGTGAGAAGAATAATCCCTCCCATCCATGCTCTCGAATACATCTGACTGGCCACTCTGTGACTAAATGGGCTCTTGGCCAAAAGGCCAATTCCAGTAGCAGTCAAGGCAGGGATAGTCTTGTGTCTGCAGGCACAGGAGGCTCCAACCAGCCCTACCAGCTTTAAAAAGGCAAAAACAAAACAAAAATATACCACCTGGTTGTGGTTTGCTGCAATGTCACCATGCCTCCACAGAGAAACATACATGTTTAACTAGGATGGCACAACGGATCAAGGTGGAACGGCAGGTGGAAATAAGTTCTGGGCAAGTGTGGCAATGAATATCAAAACTAGGACAATCCTTTTATTGTCATCTAATGGCCATCCAAATGTATACACTTCAGAAGTCTGGTAGTCATTGTACTGATGCAGTCTCAAGAGAATGCCCAGACTTCTGGTTCTAAGAGGGGCTTAGGTGTGCAAGTCTTGATTGCCATAAGACGCCTGCTCTTTTGAATACAGCCACTCAGTTTTAATTGATAATTAAGGTTGGAAGAGTGGGAGAGACAAACCTATTCCTATCCAGCAGGTTCTCATGTTCTTGAGGGCCTGGTTATGGATTCCACTTGTTATGAAGGAGACTGACAGCTGATGTAGAGCCTTGCCCAATCAGGCTTCTAAATTGTGGCAGGTCCTCTTTGTCATATGCCCTCTACAGCAAGGCTCCCCAGTCCTCAGGCTGCAACCCAGTACTGGGCCAAGGCCTGTACGGAACCGGACTGCAGAAGTGGTGGGCGAGTGCACACAGCTTCACTTGCGCGAATGGTAGGTGAGCGTGTGAAGCTCCATTTATGCAGAAGTTTCAATTCTGCATCTGTCTGTCTGTCTGTCTGTCTGTCTGTCCATCCGTCCGTCCATCCATCCATCCATCCATCCATCCATCCATCCATCCATCCATCCATCCATCCATCAGAATACACAGTTGTTATATTCAACATCAAAGCACTTTTTGATTATCAGTTTTAAAAACATATGGCTGGTATATTTCAGTATCAAATGTGAGAGTTAATAACAACAGATATTTACACAGTGAACAGGGATATAAAACTACTGTAGATGATCTAATTAGGGACTCTGTTCCTGCCTCACATCCATTTATCTGGCATCACATTTAAATTCTAACAGCTTATTTCCTCTACACATTTTGCAGAGTGCAGCTAATCATTTTCACAATAGAAAATTGATTCCACTGCATAGGACAGTAGTCTATCCTTTTTTAGCTGTTTGGTCTCTTTGCATAAGATTAGGAATATTAAAACTGTTGCTCCTGCTCCTCTTCTCTGCCCTTGGTAATCAGCTCAATATTTTCCACTGGGGAGAGAAGAAGGAAAACTAGCAGTAATATTAATCATGAGGTTACATGGCTTATAAAAACAGATGTAATTAATTTTCTTTTCTCCTTCTGACTTTTGGCACTATTTTATCCAAAAAATAAAGTCTTCTTTGAGGCGCGGCCATGCGGCGCGGGAGGAAGTGAACCGGCAGCGAGGTAAGTTAGAACCCACCCGTCCTAGATGGAGTGATTCAAGTGGCAATATATCAGTTTGCAAGGCAGTCTCCAGACTGAAGATCTAGCTTTCATAGAGTAAAACATGGAATGAGTGTGCCAAAATGTGTTGACACTTCCCTTGCCATATTCTGCACTTGGCATGGCTATGATTAAACCTTGTAACCTAATCTGCACCTTTTCTAGTTTATTAAAAATGGTAACAGTCTTAATGCAAAGCAGGGCTGGTCAGCTTTTTCAGACTGGAGGGCCATTTCAGTCCTCCATAAATTCCTAGAGGGGGTGTACAAATGGGTGAGATAGAATAAACCATGGCAAAACACAGACACCATGCATTCATTGAGCCATGGTGGTGCAGTACTGCGGGACTAACTCACTGCTCACTCCAAGAGTTCGATTCTGAGCAGCTCAAAGTTGACTCAGCTTTCCATCCTTCCGAGGCTGGTAAAATGAGGATCCAGATTGTTGGGGGCAATATGCTGACTCTGTAAACCACTTAGAGTGGGCTGTAAAGCACTGTGAAGCGGTATATAAGTCTAAGTGCTATTGCTATTCATTCTCACACACACACACAGGCTGGAGATAAACTCTATTTCACTTACTTGAGCACACTTCTTTCTTGCACACTATGTGCAGGGGTGAAATGCTACCGGTTCGGACCGGACTGGCTCGGGAGAACCGTTAGCGGACATGTGGCCTGGTTTGCTGAACCGGTAGCAACGGCTGGCTGACCATGCCCCCGAACCGGTCCCCCGGTCGCCGCTCGCTCGCGCGCCCTGCCCTGCCCAGTCTGCAGCTTGCCTTCCTGAAGCGCTGCGCCCCTGATCTGCCTGCCAGGTAAGCCTGCGAAGTCGCGGCCTACCTAGCTGCCCCTGCCCCCACCTCACCATCCCAGCCTGCCTTCCCTACTCCATTCCCCGCGGCCCGCAGCCCCGACATGCTTGCCTGCCTTCCACGCGGCCTTCCCGGTGTCCCCATGGCAGGGTTAGGGTTAGGGTTAGGGTTAGGCTAGCAGCCTTCCTGGCGGTCCCCCATGCCCGCTTGCCTTCCGAGGTCGGCATCCAGCCTGGCCCGGCCAGTGGGTGGGCGGACGGCCCTTGGTGGAGACCCAGCTGTTGCTGCTATGGGGCTGAGAGGGGCGGCGGCGCTCTGTGATGGCAAGCGGATGTCCTGGGGCTGCTGCACATGCGCACCACATGTGCAGCCCCAGGACATCTGCTTGCCGTCCTGGACCGCCGCCGCTGCCGCTCTCAACCACAGAGCAGCAGCAGCTGGGTCTCCACCAAGGGCCATCCGCCCACCCACTGGCCGGGCCGGGCTGGACGCCGACCTCGGAAGGCGGTGCGCATTTGCAGCAGCCCCGGGACATCTGCTTGCCATCCCAGAGTGCCGCCGCTGCCGCCGCCACTGCTTTCAGCCCTATAGCAGAAGCAGCAGCTCCACCAAGCATGGCAGGGCTGCAGCCCGTGGGGAAGGGAGTAGGTGAGGCAGGCTTACCAAATACGCTGGGCGGAGGATCTAGAAGGTAAGGCCACGGGGGGGGGAAGACCCGCTGCGCTCATCCGAGGAACCGCTTCGGAGGGACATGGCGAGGCTCGCTCGCCTTTTGGGCCTGGCACACTCAGCTTCCGCGGGGCCTTTGGCCAACTGCCACCCACTTGCCTTCCCTTCTGCCTCGGGTCCTGCTCCCCGCATCCAGCCCATGACAGGGGACGCGCTGCTGCCGGGCCAGGCCGCCCTCCCTCCCAGAGCACTTTCTTCCTTCTCCCACCACCGAGAGAAAGAGAGAAAGAAAGAAAGAGAAAGAAAGGGCTGCTCTTTCCACTGGACCGGGCCTGACGCAAGCTGCCCTCCGCCTCGGGTCCCGCTCCCCTCCAGCCCATGACAGGGGAAGCGCGCGCAGTTGCCAGGCCAGTCCGCCCACCCTTCCACCCCACTTTCTTCCTTAGAAAGAGAGAAAGAGAGAAAGAGAAAGAAAGAAAGAAAGAGGAAGGGAGAGAGAGAGAGACAAGAAAGAAAGAAAGAAAGAAAGAAAGAAAGAAAGAAAGAAAGAAAGAAAGAAAGAAAGAAAGAAAGAAAACTTATGACCACAATTGAGCCCAAAATTTTGGTTGCTAAGCAAGAGCATTGTTAAGTGAGTTTCACCACATTTTACAAGTTGGCCACACCCACCCAGTCACATGACCACCAAGCCACACCCACTAAGCCACGCCCACAGAACCAGTAGGGAAAATTTTTAGATTTCACCACTGACTATGTGCAATATCTCTTTTAGCTCTCTTTATCTCTGATGAATGTGGAATGACTGAGCACATTTTGGAAAGCAATCTCTCAGATTGTCTTCAGATATGTAGGAGAAATGGAAAATATTCTTTAATTAGAGGAAACCTTTTCAATGATTTCTCACGTGTTCTCATGTTTCACTGACTTTTACTACTCAGTAGAATATATGAACACAGAGGTAAGAGGAAGTTCATTCCAGACTGGAAAACATGATTTGAAGTGTATTACACATATGTAGATCAGAGGTGGGTTCCTCCCAGTTTGGACTGGTTCACTCGAACCGGTAGCAACCTGCTGGTGATGTCATGGTGATGTCACGGAGCCAGTTTGGTTGGTGCCAGTCCGTGGACGCTGCCATCTTTTTTTTGGAATTTCTTTTATTTATTTTTTCTTCTGCGCATGTGCAGAAGCTGAGTTTCCGGCACTGTGCATGCGTTGCCATCTTGTTTTCGGGGGGGGGTGTTGGAATTTTTTTTCGGGACTGCGCATGCGGGCAAAGCGCGCGCACGCCCACGAGGTGCGGCCACGTGGCATAGGAGGAAGCGAACTGGCAGCGAGGTAAGTTAGAACCCACCCCTGATGTAGATGTCCCTTCCATGCAAACTGCATTCTCCTGCCTTTCTTTGTTTGTTTACTTTGATTACAGCAATGCTCAATTCCAGACCAACTCTAGGTGACTCAAAATATATCAGAATAAAAATACACTGCACAATACATGATGAGTAAGATGGGGGAATCCTGTTAAACAATACAAAAACAAAAACAAATACAAACCCCAACCCACAAGGGGTTCCACTCACTCTCGCCTGGGAGAACAGCCAGGTCTTTAAGGCCCTCCGGAATGCCTCTGGTAAAATAAAATCATTATAGCAGGATTTTCTATAGCATTGCTAAGAATTGGGTATAAACCTTTGGGGTGATCATCCATAAGAAAACAACTTCATCCCAAGAATTCTACACTTAATATATCTATGTATTCATTTGAGGAAAGCAACATATATTTGCATATACCAGGGGTGGGTTCTGACTTACCTCGCTGCCGGTTCGCTTCTGCATGCGCCGTGTGCGTGCATGCCCCGCGTGCGTGCATGCGCAGTGCTAAAAACCAAGCTTCTGCGCATGCGAAGCAAAAAACAAGATGGCGGCATAGGTGCCGCCAAGAGAGCCAGTTCGGGGGGGTGTCCAGTCGGCCATCACTGCCGGTTCAGCGAGTTGGGGGAAATTCCCGTTACCGGTTCTATTGAGCCAGTCTGAACCGGCAGGAACCCACCTCTGGCATATACGCTTGCCCATTGGCAATGAGCTCCCTAGAGCGCAATGCTCAGCAGACAATTAAGCTAGCATTTTGCTATTTGTGAGGCTATACGGCATAGGAAATCTATGACCTAAATGCAGGTGCCGACATATATTACCTCATTGCACAAGCTTGCTTGAGAAACTTGACTGTAATGGACAACGGCTGGGCTTCTATTAATCTGCTCGTAATATAAAGAAGCCCGACTCTAATTTTGCAAGAGAAGTAAACATTTCCCCAAACAGTTTGGGGAACAATAACCATACTGACCATTTTCTAAATATCTTTCTAAAAGAATCGAAGCTTCAGTTATTATTTTTAGGACTCGCAAAAGCTGAACTTGTGTTCCTATTGATTTATCTCTGTATCATCTATTGTACATTAAGAAGTAGAGGAGAGGAGAGCCATTTTTAGTGCTGACTTTCCAGAAGCAGCATGAGAGTAGTAACCCTACTACCTCCAGAAAAGTCTTCTAAAGGACCACTCCCCACAATATGCTAGTTTTGCATCTTGGGGGGCAGGAAGCAACTTAGGGGGCAGGGAGAGAGTGAGACACCCTTCTTCCCAGTCCTCTACTCTTCATAAATACTTGCTGGGGATGGAGGGACAATAAGTAATCATGGACAGATGTTAAGCTTGGCTGATTCTCCAATAAGCTTTTCTTTCCCTTTTATCCTTTTTTTAAATTATATATTCTTTTTAATATTTTCTGAATCATGCCACATATCTGACCCCAATACCTCTTGGCATTCTTACATGTCCAGCAAAGATGGTAAAAGGTATCTTCACATTTGTTACATTTCCAATACTTATTTGATATTCCCTTATACATATTTGACATTTTTTTCAAGAAGTTAAATACCAATAGTACATTATTTTATTAAAAAATGTCAGATTATAATTAAATGAGAATTTCAGTCCATTGGTCCACATTTTCCCACTGCCCCAACATAATATTATATCCCATTTTTCCTCATTTAATCACACAACCTTTAACATATTAATAGTCCTGGTTCATTTTCAACAACAGTTTATATACTTTTGCAATAAATGTTCTAATCAGCGTTAAATTGTACCGGAGTCAAGAGACTCCTGGCCTACTAGCTGGGGATTCATAGAGCTTCTGTAAATGGCTCCAAATCATGTTTTTTTGGGGGGGGGGGGAAGTCACGACTGCCCTCAGGAGAGCAGGGAAATTCTGATCAGAGCAATGTCATTGTGCTCTTTCATTGTCATCTTTGTTGACTCAATGTTGCTGAGACCGTGCAGAGTTCCTCTTCTCAATGGTTCTGAGAGAAACAGCACAAGGGATGCAGTGCCTGAATTTTATTTATTTATTTATTTATTTATTTATTTATTTATTTATTTATTTCGATAGATCTCCCTCAGGATACTGATGACCCCGATTTGAAGTTCTGATGTCCCTCACCCCCATAGTCATATGATCGCATTTTGGGTGCTCAGCAACCAGTCCATATTTACAGCTGTTTGCAGTGTCCAGCAATCACATACACTCATACACACCGTTTCATGGCCGGATCTCGCCAAATTACAGAGGTGAGATCAACGGCCCCAAGCCTGCTGGAACAGCCAGGTCTTCACCGCTTTCTGGAAGGCCAGCAGGGTGGGGGTGGTCCGGATCTCAGGAGGTAACTGGTTCCAGAGGGCCGGGGCAGCCAGAGAGAAGGCCCTCCCCTGCGAGCCCGCCAGCCGGCACTGTTTAGCTGATGGGACTTGGAGGAGCCCAACCCTGTGGGATCTTACTGGTCGCTGGGAGCTATGTGGTAGAAGGCGGTCTCGAAGATAACCTGAATTAAGCATCCGGGGGGGGGGGGAAGGGAAATTGATGAAATGAGTTGCAGAAAAAAAAGGGTGGTCCTTATATTATGATGTTATGATGTGTATCTTCACATTTTACTGTCATTGTGATCAAGAACAGACACCTATAAGCTTTTGCTCCTGGAAGAAGTCACTTACTTATTAAGTAAGAAGCTCTATTTCTGTCCTGATATAACACATTTTTGGCAAAGAGGTTCTGTCTCAGCTGCATCACTTCCATTTCAAAATTCTTTTCTGCAAATTTTCCATCACATTTTATATTATTCCATTGACTAAACAGGCTTTTATCATTATATCCTGATTGCCAGGCCAACAATTTACAGGCAATTCTTTCCATTGTATTACCGTTGGGGGAATCCCTTCTACATTTGACATGAAATGCCTAGTCTATTACAATGCATTGTATTGTGTTGTAAATTTAATCTGCATCATATTCTGTAACATATTGTAACTATATATTCTCTTCATGCCAGATACTGATCAGACTTTCTTACATTGATTCCATATGGACTGCACTAGACAAATAACTTAGCCAGTACTTTCCTGTCACAATAAACATCAAAGAAAGATTCATAATGATGGGGAATCTGCTCAGTTGCATTTATCTAGTTATTGAGATGTGCTCAGCATATATTCAAGGAATGTCAGGATTCCCCAATGTAACAATCACTGTTTGGGTCCAGTCTTCACCAAAATGGCTTCCTTGAGATCTCCTGGAACTAAAATTATCAGATTTCTGACTACTGTCCTACCAATACATCCAGAGGGGAAAGCTATTCCTGATTATAAAATATATTTACTATATATCTTTACTATATATGTTGTATACTGTTTAATATTATACTGCATAATATAATTGCTTGTTAATTATAATAAAGTACTTGTAATCTTTCTTATGTGTGATTGCATCTGCATGACCAACCTGTCTTTTCCTTCTTCTTCATCTCCTTACCACATTTAAATCTGACATTAGCCTAGGTACTGCATTGTAATGGCATGTGGGATTGTGGGAATGACCTTGGGAGACAGGAGGGAGAGCCATCAACATATAAAAGATGTCTCAGCCCAGAAAAGGGAGCATGGAAAGTGTTTCAGAAGGGACTCTCCCTAGTTTTTTGGAGACTATAAGGAAAGGAGGTGGGGGAATACTTTCAGTCTTGCAAGATTCTGTTTATATAACCATACAATAATGATAAAGCTAATACTCCCAGTTGTGCTTCTTGTCTAGACTACTTTGCAGGGTTAACATGTATGCTTCTGATGAAGTGAAGTGACCTGTGGTTCACAAAAGCTTACGACTTTTCATAAAAGGTGGTTCAAAATGTGCTGCCCGATTTCTAATTTTTATGCCGCCATAGATTGTGGTGGAATGTAGCCTGGATTCCCAGGAGGGAGGGGCTGTATTCCAGAGGAGCAAGAGATAGCAAAGTTTAGATGGGAGAAAGAGGGCCAAGACAACTCCTTCCTAGAAGTTGTCAGAGTATATATTTAATTATGCAAGTATTTTGCTTTAGTTTGGCAAGATTTCTGTCTATAGGTGAGGAACAATAATAAGCAATAAAGGAAATTGCTTTGAAGTTACTCAACATGTCTTTTTGGAGCTTGAAACTAACACAGTTTTCCTCCTACAATCTTGTTATTTCATATTGGTATCTTATGGCTTCAGTAAGACCTTCGTATTTTCATTTGAAGATAAAAGTAGCATTAATTTTTCAGAGATAAGTGTAGATTATTGTTGAATTGCTTTACATTTTATAAACCTGCTTTCATATCCTAAGTTAAAGAAATGTAATGATTATTTGCTGTAACAGTGTGGAAAAGGTTATTGAAAACAGAAAAAAAATTGTTATGAGATGCTGGAAATGGAGAAGCTCATTTCAATGCCCCTTGAAATTATTTTTTTTAGATTTTGAAAATGATAGCAGAACACGAGAGCAATCTTTCATCATGCTGCAAATGTGAGGCTGGAAATAAATATGGAAAATAATTTCTTTAAACTATAAAAAGGAAATACAACACCCATTTCCCACTTTTTACTTCTTCAAAATGTAATAGTACTCTGGACTTCTTAATCATTTTTCATGATCAAATAATACTAGAAATTATGGAAAATAGGATATTCTAATTTACTATATTTTGTTGGTATTTATGCTTAGGTAAAACAAAACAAAACAAAAAAACCCTCTATATCAATGTGTTCTTTTTGGAAATTGGAAGAAGAGGGAACAAAAGAAAGAGGAAAGTTTCCATTTAATATTTCTGTTAAAATTCCTAACATGTTTTTCCACATATGATTAATATGTTTTGCTATTTTCTCTGTGAACCCAGATCCTGCATTAGCAGAGTCCTTTGTTCACATGGAAGGAAACCAACAGTTTGTCTAGGGAAACAATTGCATTTGGTATGTGTCTGAAATAAGCAATGTCATTTGTTAAGCCCTAAATAGGGTTAATACCATCCCCCTCAAACCCCAAAACTGAAAATAAAAACAAAATAACATTCACAATCTTTCCCCAATTCCATAAAAGAATGGCAGATCCCATCCATGCTATACATGTATTAATTTAGCTCTGTTACTGACTGCGAAGCCTCTGGTCACTAAAGGATGACCATTTGTGGATTAGAGATGATCCAAATGACTGTAGTAGCAAATATCAAGTACAAATCTGTCAAACACATTGTTTTGTTTTTTGGATGAAGAGATAATTTTAATGTGAGCTGGGTCTGTACTGACTGGGAATTGAATAGGACCTACACTAATCTTGCATATTATATATTGTGTCTTCACTGTATTTTATAACATATGCTAATGGTTTTATTTTTCTTTGGGGGCCCTTTGCTCTTGTGCTGCAATGTTGAATTTGGAACACAGGGAAGTCACTGTTAAGACCTGCCCTTAGAGAATCCACTATTCCTAGGCAGCCGTATGGCTCTCACATTATGAAAGTCACAGAACATTTCAGGACAATGACATTTTGTGAGTACAAAAATACTTTGGAGCCAACTCCAGTTTTATAAAGCTATATTGTTACGTTTTCCCTATCCCCTGAAGTTCTACTCGGACATATGTTCCATAACTGTGAAAGTATCAGCAGCTGCACTAGAAAATGTGTCCAATCACAATATATAGTTGGCGTATATGGCAAAATACAGACCTCCTCCTTGTCTGGGAATCAAATGATGATTCTTGCTTTATTAAGAGCATGCCAACAAAGCCACTCACTCCAGTCCAAGATTGGCACCATGGCCTTCTGTTTCCATATAGTCCTTGCTCTTTGACAGCTGAGCCAATTAACTCCTGGCTGAGCTGCAGGGGAAAGTAATTGCTGCAAAGAGGATTTTGCAGCTGTAACACAGGAGCTGGAGGGCACTTGAGAGCAGGCTGTTCTTTGTCAGCAGGGATCTCTCATCCCCCTCTCACCTCTTTGGTTCTTCCTCCTGCCAGCTGAAATGAAGTCACCAATGTCCACCAGCCAACCAGGTTTCTAAAATGAATGGAGGGACATCTTTGCAGCTCCCCTTCACAAACTGGCCTTGTTTTATTCATTTACCATAAAAACAAATGCTGGATGAGCTAAAAAAAAATAAGCATACAGAGATAGGTACGGTGTGGGTTCCACTTCTCTATTCCTTTGTTGGTTGAAGAGCAGGGGACCTGGCTTAGTGATTGAAAGGAGAATCTGTGTCTCCTAGTCTGCCACCTTTATGATTAGCCATAATTTCCAAGACACTCTTAGTTTACTGGCAAAGCGAAATTGTTAAATCAATTCAATCTGAATCTAGGCACAAGGTTCCTACCAGCAATCTGGACTCAAAGAGAGAAGGCAGAGTTGAAGTCTGGACAAAGTAGAGGTCAACAATTCGACTACACAACACCATATAGCAACTAGAGTCCAAAGGGTGTGGCAGAGACATAGTAAAGAGATTTCTTCAAGAGTCAAGGATTCCAACACATACACACACAACAACAATATTAAAAACAATGTGATCTGAGGCATGTGAGAATGGGCTGTAAACCGGAAGTTATTGCCAACATGTAATTGTACTTGGTTTACTTGAGTAAGCAGCTACGTAGGATCTACAACTACAGAACTTGGTGCTTCAAGGTCACAATATACTTACAAGAAGTCTTATGGTAGGAATTTTTCTTCTCAAGCCTTCAAGTTTCTAGCTCTCTATCCAAAACTGGGCTGCTCCTATGGGCTAAAGAGTTTGGTATCTACTTCAAGGTCAGATTCTGTGGACACTGCACTGTTATCTAATGAAATCCTTTCAGTGGTGTTGCTGTCAAATGTGTTATAAGATTGCTGTTCCAGGAACCCATGTATAAGCTGATTTTCATGCTTGGGATCCATATCATGTCATTTTCATGTCCTTTTCATAGCATCAGAATTACCTAAGTCAGGCTTTACCTGACTTGAAACTGTCTCTTAGTGAGTCAACTGAGGTTTGAGTTATCAGCAAATTTGATAAGCATTCTATTCATATGTGTCCAATTAATTACAAAAATGTGGAAAGTACCAGCCCCAGAACTGCATTTAATGGCACCGCACTCAGGTTTGATAAGGAGCTATTGAGGAGCATTCTCTGTAACCATGCTAGCTGTGAATCTATCTGATAAAGAAACCCACCCAAACCAACCTATTCAACATGAATTGTATTAGCAGAAATTAAGATTATAGATTATTAAACAGTCATATGCATTTATGCTTTCAGAAGCATAAAAATAAAATCAACCAATAACCAATAAATACAATGTACTAAATAATATTTGGGACCTATGATACATAGAGCAGTCAAATAATAAGCAATTAATAAACCATGAGGAATTTGGCAGAAATAATAAACTAATAGCATTCAATAAGCAGTTAATCTATGGAGAAGTTAATATATTCAGTTCAATGAGGAAAATGCAAACAATGAACTGAAAGAAAGGTTAAAAGTAGTGTAAAGAATTTTAAGAAGTTATTCACTTTAATGAAGCATACACAGAATTTAAATACAGATTGGTGATACTGAAAATTCAAGTTAAACTTGAGTTCTAATATCAAAGCTTGTTACGACATCAAAAGATGTAAGGATTTTTTTGTTGTTGTTGTTCAGAGAAGACAAGAGATTTAAAATGCAGCATTCGCACCCAAATCACGCATGTTCATGCATATGTTCTTGAGAACTTTACAGGGCACAACCTGGGAATAAAAGAAGAAGAAGAAGAAGACATTGCTCTCTTGATAAGAAAGAGAACAGGATTTCTGATTTAGCCAGGAGAAAAATACATAATTAGTTTTCTTTTGCAGCATGGGCTTGTTTGGCTTGGTGTGAAGGAAGATGTTTCTTGTTAGAATAAAAGGAAGTGATTTGCAACCCCTGTTCTTCTCTATTCTCTCCTGTTTTGTTCTGTTGACAGCTTTTTACTTCTTTCTTGGGGAACTTAGCAATGAAAAGAAATAAAAACCTCATTTTAAGGTTAGGGAAATTATCAGTCAGATATCAGATAGACCAAAGGAGGGGGAAATTCTCTTATCTTTGAAAGGGAGGGAAAAAGGAGAGGAAAAACAGCAGCACCCAGGTGGGGCAAAGTTTATGATTGAATGGCTAGATGTGGCTTTCATTATTCTGATGAAAGCAGCAAGATCCTGCAGTTGTCCATAAAAGGACCATCTTTAGCTTAATACTTTTGTGATAGGATATTTTTTTCCTGGGATAATCCCAATCTAAAAGCCTTGTTAAAGAACATTACAAACTCAAAACTGAAATTATTTGTTTTTCCCAGTTTCCTTCGCATTCAGCTTCAGATACCATATTTTTCACTCCATAAGACACACCTAGCTTTTGGGGAGGAAAACAAGAAAACAAAAATTGTTTTGTTTCAGCCATGAAAATCTTGCACGGCTTTGTCTAAACCTTTTAAGACTTATCTTCGGTTGCCTCTTGTAACATGCTGTTATATAGAATAACAGAGCTGGAAGGGATCTTGGAGATCTTCTAGTCCTGAGTTCCTGCTCAGGCAGGTAACCCTATATTGTATATTGTTTCAGCCAAAAGCTCTTGAAGCTACGGAAGAAATTTCCCGTAAGTGAGACTGTCCCCACAATGGATTTTTTCTCCTGGGACCCGGGTCTATGCTGTTGCTGTTGTTGCTGCTGCCGCCGCCTATCACCACCGCTCACCGCCTATTGCCGCCGCTCGCCGCTGCCACTTATCGCCACCACTGCCATTCGCCACCGCTGGCCGGTTGGATCGGCCTCCCTGAATACCACCAATCAGCTGTTCCAGGTGGCGGTGATCCCCGCCACCTGGAACAGCTGATCGGCGGTATTCTGGGAGGCCAATCCAATCGCAGATAGGCAGCGGCAGCAAACGGTGGCGGCGACAGGCCATTCGCCACCGCTGTCTGTCACTGCCGCTGCACCAACTCCCTCCCCCCCCGCAGTCCAGTCTGTGACGCAATATTCACCCCATAAGATGCACAGACATTTCCACCCACTTTTTTGGGGGGGGAAGTGCATCTTATAGTGCAAAAATATGGTAATTAAACAGAAGTTCAGATCCCCATGGATCTTACTAGGTAACTACCGTGTTTCCCTGACAATAAGACATGTCCCCATAATAAGGCCAATCAGGCTTTTCAGTGCATGCACTGAAATAAGCCCCCCCCCCAGAATAAGCCCCAAGAACTACTTTCTGGGGAAAGGGGGGAACATGCCCCACGCACCCCACACACCCTTACCAAGGCGCGTTGCTCGCCGCCCACTCTTACCCATTTGTTCCAGGCCCCCCACCCTTTCCTCGGAGAGAGAAAAGGTGGCGGCAGCAGCAGCAACTCACCCAGCAATTGAACTCATGCCCAGTGTGGCGTGGTGATCAGTGGCGGGAAAGAGCCGAGGCGGTGGGAGGACCCTGCTACGGAGCCCACCGAGTCGCCCACCGAGTCGCCCACCGAGTCAGAGGTGCAGGGAGAGATGGGCAGCTGGAAGGGCCCTTCCGCGTCTCTCCACGTCATGCTTGCAGATGGGGGGGCGGGGCTCTCCCTCCCACCGCCATGGCTCCGGAGCCTCGATCCCTGCCTCACTTCCTCCTCCTCCTGGCAGGAGCGCGTTTCAAAACGCTGCCGGAGGCAGAGCCCGGAGGAGGCGAGCCAGTCCCGTGGGGTGTGCGCAACGCCGTGGCAGAGGGAGTTGGTAAAACTGCCTCCACGCACCCGCCTCTTGCTTGTGCTCTCTCTCTCTCCCGGCCGGGAGCCGCTCTTAGTGCGGCGGGTGCTCTTTTGGCGACGGAGCTACAAGTGTCAGGTAGAATGCACGTCTCGCGGTGGGGTGCAATTTGGGGGTGGCAGGGTGGGGTTGGCTGCGAGATGCGTGTTCTACCTGGGACTTGTAGCTCCATCGCGTTCCTCGGCGTTGTGTCCAGGGAAGCATGTTGTAAAAGAAAACTTCTCGCGAGTTCGAGAAGTTTGATTGAACTCGCGAGAAGTTTTCTTTTACAATGTGCTTCCCTGGACACAATGTCGAGGAACGCGATGGAGCTGGAAAGGTAAGATGCGCGTCTCGCGGCCCACCCGCCCCATCTGCAACCCCCAAATTGCATCCTTAAAGGGAGCGGGTGGCTAAGCAAGGGGCAGGAGCCCTGCCATGCCTGGCGAGGGGGGGAGAAGAGACAGCAAGGGAAGCCATGTCTCGCTTCACGCGTCTCGCTTCTCCCCTGCCCCACCTGCCGTCTCGATAAAGAGACGGAGGGGAAAGGAAGCAGCCAGGTTGCTGTTGCCATTGGGTCGGGGTGGGACGTGTTGGGCCGCGAGATGCGCATCTTACCTTTCCAGCGTTCCTCGGCATTGTGTCCAGGGAAAAACATTGTAATAAAAAAAACCTCGCGAGTTCAATCAAACTTCTCGAATTCGCGAGGTTTTTTTATTACAATGTTTTTCCCTGGACACAACGCCGAGGAACGCGATGGAGCTACAAGTCCCAGGTAGAATGCACATCTCGCGGCCCAACACGTCCCACCTGCAGAAATGAGTCTCTGTGAGATTCGTCATGCCACCACCACTGCCTCATGGAGCAGGACTCTGGAAGGCTTGTTGTGCCATTGCATGCACGAACGGCAGCACTACCGCGAGGTTCGACATACCGGCACAGCCGTGAGCGGCAGGACGCCAGCTGTGCTGGTATGATGAAGCTCACGGCAGTCCAGCAGTTCGTGCATGCAATGGCACAACAAGCCTTGCAGAGTCCTGCTCCATGAGGTGGTGGCGGTGGGCCAGCCATTCGACCAGCGCCAAGAACAGGGAGGGGAGGCGGCGGCGATGGGACATCCAGTCCCACGCTCACCACCTACTGCACCCCCAAAATAATAACCCCCCCGCAATAATAAGGCCAAGGCCATATTTCGGGGGTCAAAAGAAAGTAAGACCCTGTCTTATTTTCAGGGAAATATGGTACTTCTACAAATCTTACTTTTTAAGAAATACCCACAATGTTACAGGTGTTACTCCAAGGATGAGAAATATTCGTGAGGGTGGGGAATGCTTGCAGAAGCTCATGTGTGTGTCTTGCCTGAGTTAGAGAAGGATTTCTCAAGCGCTTTGCCAAGCAGGCGTCTACAGGCTATCTTAACGCAACATGTTTGAAAGCTTCCTGGCAATTCCCTGTGTTGTTGATCTAGCAGGCCAAAGTTCTCCCACTTCCTATAATTATTTTTATGGATAAATTAAACTCAATCTTCAGCCAAGAACGGTATTTCCCAAAGAAGGAGCAGAAGCTGTTTCTGCCAATTCTGATACTACCTCAGTTCCTAACTGTTTGAATAGAGCTTACTATAAGGAAAAATAACAAGAAATATTCTTAAGGGTAGATAGTGTATTAACTTCAAAGACATCAGATAGGCAATATCTGAAGGATTAAAAAAAAGGATCAATTTAGAAATTCTACAACTAAAATAAGATTATAAAAACAATGATTAATAAAGGCATAGATTATAAAGACCATAGTATAGAAGATGTTGGTATGTACCGTATGTAATTGAGTTCATTGTCTGGTTTGGTGAATGGTTGTCTCTCATCATGAACAAATAATAAGCAAAGAATGTGTGTATTTGCTTAATTATTTAACTGCAGAAGTGATTTGCCAGACATATCTAATGCAACTTCCTTCTGCAAAATAACCATTGCCTTTTTAAAATTCAACAATCAGCTGTGTAAATAGGGAGATGGAGAAATCCTTGAAAACTGTAGGTCGGAAAGCTCTTTCCTTGTGTCCTTTTTAAATATTTTATTCATGGCTTAGCCAGAATCAAACACTAGCTGTTATTGGGGGTGCAGTTTAGGGAGTGAGGAGCAAATGAAGCACCAAAGTTATGGAGTACTCTGTTAAATGCCTTATTGAAATAAAGTCATATTTAAACCAATATTAAACCTATTTCTACAATCTATTAAGGAAATTACACAGTCAAGAAATGAAAGAAGTTTAGTTAAATAAGACTTTTTCTGAACAAATCTATGTTGACTTGGAATAATCACTGCATTTTTTTCAAGGGATTTATCATTCAATCACATTATGATCTCTACTAGAATCAAACTGATGAGTCTACTTACCCAGATCTTCCTTTTCCCTTCTTTTGAAGGGCTATTTGCTCTCTTTAATATATTACATTTACATTTAATATATTCTGTTTCCAGGATTTCTATCTAATAACTCTTGGCCCGCATTTTCTTCCACTTCCCTCCCACAGCTTCAAAATTAAAGTAAAAAAGATAGTTCTTGAGTATCTTATTCATCCTAACTTGGATACATGGCAAAGACTGACTTTCTTTTTTTAAAAAATAATTTTTATTGTAAATTTCCAATTAAAAAACAAACACATAAGTAAACAAACATTACAACATATAAAAACAAACATACATATCACTTAAAAATATAATTCCATTAATATAGCTTTATGCCATCATAATTTCTTTCTTATTTCCATATTTCCCTAGGTTTGGCTATTGTGATATACCTAAACAGCTATTGTCTTTTCCTATTTGATATATATATATACCCTTTTGCCTATTATCCCATAGTTTTTTACTTTTACTTACATTATATACATTAACAACTTTTTAAATTTACAATTAGATCTATCACATTTCCTCTGTCTTATTCCCTTTTATAACATATTTCATTCTTATCTTAATTTATACATTAATTTTACTTTTCTTTTCGAGCCAATCATACCATATATCCCAGATTTTATAATACTCTGTTTCCTCCCTCTCTCTTAATTCCATAGTTAATTTGCTCATTTCAGCACATTCTAGCACCTTTTTTACAATCATAGCGCTTGAGGGGATCTTGTCTTTTTTCCAGTTCTGTGCAAATGTGATTCTTGCTGCCGTTCTTATCTGTTGTGTAATATAATAAATTTCCTTTTTCACATTTTCTTTCATTATTCCCAAAAGAAATAATTCTGGTTTTAATTACAGCTTTTGTTCTGTTATTTCCTCA
>QLTV01003675.1:2754155-2781823 GCA_003457575.1 Thermophis baileyi | reverse complement strand
TATCTTCTCATTTTCTTGTTTTTCATCTTGGAAGCCAACTTGTTCTAAATCCGTTTTATATTTAGTTTGAATTTGTAAATAGGGCCACCAATCTATTTTAATTCCTTGACTTTGTAGCTCTTGATTTGATTTTAATCTTCCTTGTTTATCTAATAATTCTTCATATGTGACTATTTTATCTAAATTAATCAAATTTGGGTAAATCACTGCTTCCATCGCTGAAGTCCATCTTGGCATCTTTATATAAAATTTTTGCTTGACTTTTTTCCAGTTCTCTATTAGTGCATCCCTTATTTGGTGTCTCTTAAAATAATTGTGTACTTTCGTTCTTCTTTCCCAGAGAAATGCATGCCATCCTCATTGCAAGTCGTGGCCTTCAATCGTTAGAATCCTTTTATTCTTTAACATTACCCATTCTTTTATCCATGTCAATGAGGCGGCTTGATAATATAATTCCCAATCCGGGAGACCCATTCCTCCTCTCAACCTAGCATCCTGTAACAGCTTGCATTTAATTCTGGCCTTTTTTCCTTGCCAAATAAATTTTAAAGTTATTTTATTTAATTCTTCAAAAAAACTTTTGTTTAATTTTATTGGAATTGTTTGAAACAAAAATAAAAATTTAGGCAGTATATTCAGGCAAAGACTGACTTTCAATGGATTGATGAGTTACCTGCAGAGCAATAATCAATTTCTATAGCCGGTGAAACTTGCCAGGCTTCTCACCTAGACTTGGCAATAAATCAATGATCTCCCAATAGTTCATCCTTAGCTCAAATTCTCTATTTGATTTGGCAGAAGATTCACAGATGCAGCTTGGCTAGATTAAATTCTTTATTGAAGACCAGAAAGAAGCCTCACGCCGAACAGGTGATTGCACACTTCAAAGCAAAGATGTTAAATAGTTTTATATGTTTTCAAAGGACTAACTGTAATTTAGTACATAATAGCCATTTCTACTCTGCTGACTGCTAGTTTCCACTTCACTGGGTAACCCACAGATCTGGGTAACATGTTGGTTAGAAGTTTCCAACTAATACAATGTTCTTTTGCCTGTTTGCAAACAACAGTTACATTCCTTCTCACTTTCAGGCTTCAGGCTAGCACTATTTTTTTTCCCCTCCCAGAAATCATAAAGCATTTTACTTTGCTAAAGACCTGAAAGCTGGTACTAGTTTCAAAAGCAAGGAATATCTTCTTATTCTCATTTCTGGTGGCTACCATAATCTTATAAGCTAGTTCAGGGGTGAAATCAAGCAGGTTCTGACAGGTTCTGGAGAACCGGTAGCGGAAATTTTGAGTAGTTCGGAGAACTGGCAACTACCACCTCTGGCTGGCCCCAGAGTGGGGTAGGAATGGAGATTTTGCAATATCCTTCCCCTGGAGTGGGGAGGGAATGGGGATTTTGCAGTATCCTTCCCCTGCCACGCTCACCAAACCATGCCCACCAAGCCACACCATGCCCACCAAGCCATGCCCACAGAACCTGTAGTAAAAAAAATTGGATTTCACCACTGGGCTAGTTCCAATATTTAGCAATAGCAATAGCACTTAGACTTATATACCGCTTTACAGTGCTTTACAGCACTCTCTAAGCGGTTCACAGAGTCAGCATATTGCCCCCAACAATCTGGGTCCTCATTTTACCCACCTCGGAAGGATGGAAGGCTGAGTCAACCTTGAGCCGGTGAGATTTGAACCGCTGAACTGCTGAACAGTCAGCTGAAGTAGCCTGCAGTACTGCACTCCTTTACTTCTCCTAGTTGGGGAAGAGTTGCTTCTGTAGCCCCATTCTTGGAGAAGCTCTTTTACTTGGCTGATGAAACATTTTCCCTTTCTTGTACTGTATGGATGTAACAGCTGAGGCATTTTTCACACTAACTCAAATCAAAATTGAAGATCAGAACCCTGAAGATTTTGGCCAATGGTTAGTTTTTCCAGAAAATAAAGACCGAGTGAACATTTATATTTAGGGGACTGAAAAGCTGAATGAAATGGCCATTCTATGGATCAGTTAAATAGCTCATTCCATTGTGCTATCGATCAGTTCAAAATGTATTGAAGGGAAAATGGAAGAGCAGCCTATTGAAAGGCTGGGAAGAAAGAAGCTGAAGATAAAAATGCTGGTACAACTGTTGTTGGGAAGCTAGTGGAAAGCAGTGTAGTATGCAGATGATTGAGGATGTGTCACAGCTTGCTAGGCCTGTGTTCCCAGGAGACCACTTGGAAGAACTTTGGGTGAGGCAGTTATAAGAATAGAAAGTTAGTAATTTGGATGAAGAATTTGATGGCAAATTCTCTTGGAAAAATTGGCCAGTACTCCAACCAGCATTCTCTGTCTCGCTGTGTGTTTTGTTGGTTTATATATGTTTGATCCTTTTAAATTCTCTTCCTCATTGAGCCATCTTTACTACTGCATCCAGTAGGTCATAATTTGGAGTTTAGAAGGATAATATTTGGGTAACTTTGGTGAGGATGCCAGTTTTCTTCCTCTCCCTTCTTTCCATTTGGGTTTGTTTGTAACAGAATAACAGAGTTGGAAGGGACCTTGGAGGTCCAACCCTCTGCTCAAGCACGAACCCTAACCATTTCAGACAAATTGTTGTCCAATCTCTTTCACTGTTGGAGCATCCACAAGTTCTGGAGGCAAGTCATTCCACTGATTACCGGTAATTGTTCTGTTTCTTTGCCATCTTGTTTCTTTCTTGTTTCTGTTTTGTGTATTTTTATTTATTTTTAAATGTCTTTAATGTTTTTAGCCATATGTAAACCACCCAAAGTCAGTGGGACTTGGACTTTATTACTGTTTTGTTTAGAGGAGCATAAGTGACACTAAATACTGCTTATTGGGTTTTTTAATTATTATTAAAGAAGGCATCTGGGACATATAAAAGGGTTTTGGAGTTTATGTGAAGCCTTGAAAAGGAGCGGGAGGCTTTTCTTTGACTTGGTCAGACGAAGTGAAGCCATATCTTATTTCCAAGCACTGCCACATCAAAGCAACTATGTAGACAGTCTTCTGTGATCTTTTGTGCATGAGTAAGTGTGCACAGAAGACATTTCCACTAAAGCAAAGTAGTCGGGCAAAGCCAAGTGAGCTCCCTTAATGCTTTGATGGAACGTCTCACTTTTTCATGCTGTGCCACGGCTTTATTCCTTCAGTCGGAATTGATGCGGCTCTGTTAAGTGACCAGGCACACAGACTTATTAGATAGGAATCCATGCTTTTAGAAATCTCCAGAGCACTCGGTCCTCACTACCAAGTCAAGATTAATTGTATCCAAGGAAACTACATACCAACTTGAGAGAAAATCCCTCAAGTATCTTTTCTACTCCCCTGTCATAAATCTACAATAATAATAAGTTAAATAATTAACGATTTGTTGTTTTTCCTGTCACCTAAATCCAGCTTTCTGCCAAAGATCTTCCAATCTGCTACTGGTAGAATCCATTCAAATTATTTCTTTAATGCACTGTTTTTCACATGTATTTATATATTTTGTCATATATCACAGCAGGTGGCAGCATCTATTCAACCATGGCTGATCTCAAAAAAGCAAAATAGGGTCAACCTGGCTATTACATAGATAGAAGACTATCAGGAAATCTCAAAAGGCTGCATTACATTAGTTATCTACACAAGCCTATTTATTTATTTATTTGTATCCCGCCTTTATTATTTTTACAAACAACTCTAGGCGGCGAATATATCCAACACACCTTCCTCCTCCTATTTTCCCCACAACAACAACCCTGTGGGGTGAGTTGGGCTGAGAGAGAGAGAGTGTGTGATGGCCCAAGGTTACCCAACTGGATTTGATGGCTAAGGCGGGACTAGAAATTCACACTTTCCTGCTTTCTAATCTGGTGCCTTAACCACTAGACCAAACTGGCTCTAGATAAATTAAGTTTTTTTTATAAAAAATGCAAACACACAAAAATAGGTCCCAGAAAGGAATGGCAAACCACTGTTATACCATGGCCAAGAATATTACATGTCCACAGAGCCACCAGGAGCTGAACCAGAGGTGGGTTTCAGCAGGTTCTGACCAGTTCTGGAGAACCGGTAGCGGAAATTTTGAGTAGTTCGGAGAACTGGTAGCAGAAATTTTGAGTAGTTCGGAGAACCGGTAAATACCACCTCTGACTGGCCCCGCCCCCATATATTCTCTGCCTCCCGAGTCCCAGCAGATTGGGAGGGAATGGAGATTTTACCGTATCCTTCCCCTGGAGTGGGGAGGGAGCCACGCCTACCAAGCCATGTCACGACCACCAAGCCATGCCCACAGAACCGGTAGTAAAAAAATTGAATCCCCACACTTTTGCAGTAACTTTCCCCTGGAATGGGGAGAGAATGGAGATTTTACCGTATCCTTCCCCTGGAGTGGGGAGGGAATGGAGATTTTGCAGTATCCTTCCCCTGGAGTGGGGAGGGAATGGAGATTTTACCGTATCCTTCCCCTGGAGTGGGGAGGGAATGGAGATTTTACCGTATCCTTCCCCTGGAGTGGGGAGGGAATGGAGATTTTACAGTATCCTTCCCCTGCCACGCCCACCAAGCCATGCCCACCAAGCCACACCATGCCACCAAGCCACGCCCACAGAACCGGTAGTAAAAAAATTGAATCCCACCACTGAGCTGAACCTGACCTGAGGGAGGCTTTATTGTTTTCCTAATGCAATATGTTGTAAAGCCTGCTACTCCTTTACCTGTTTCCTGCTTAAAAATGACTTTTCATTCTTGACATTTTAAAGTGGCTCAATCAATAACAAAAATTGCTGATTTTTATTTTAAATAGCATATAAAAACAGGTGACTAGTCTGTGACTATATGAATGGCATGGAGTTTGCTTCCACGAGACTCATTTATTTAGTGGTAGAACAGATCTTTTGTAAGTAAAAATAATACATGAACATCTCTAATTTCTCTGTATTTGGACAGCAGCAGCTCCTGAACAATAAAATATTTTTCAAAAAAGGTATTGCAACAAACAATATTAGCTTTACTAGGCTCCAGTATTCCTTTGCTAACCCAAGCTGTTACTTGCCATTCCAGCTGCTCAGCCAGTGGTCATTGGCTTGAGAAGCTCCAATACTGGTGTAATGTCCAGCCAATGAGATCTTGCATTGTACAGGGAGTTTACTTCTAAGGTCTCTATAGCTTCAATCCTCTCTGTTTTCTTTGAAATTATGCTTAAGTGGAGGTATACATAGATTGAAAAGTGACCAAACTGCTTTCAGAAAGAAAGATGAAAGATGGGATGAAAAGAAACTATTGCACTCAACTCATACAGTGAAAATCAGTGTCCATTTCTTTTTTTCAACATTTTAAAAATAAAGTATGGATGCCCAATTTAAGTAAATGATAGCTTTTGTAATTTGCAAGAACACGAGAACAGGAAACTATTTGCTGTACAATTGGTTATGTTCATTTAATTAGTATAATATATGCTTAATATATGATTAACATCATCCAAGCTTAAGACTCATGGTTCATTTCAAAAAGGCCCTGGACCTAAACGAAGTTTGATCGGAGATATGAAACTGATGGCTGGATATACAAAGTCCACGAAGCATTTAAATACCACAAATCATCAAGATTACTGGTTTCTGTCAGAATGTAAGAACCGTAAGAATGTTAATCCAAACTTTTAAAATTACTTTAAAATAATTTTCCCCACTTTCCACATCTATTGATCACACTGGCTAAGAAGTCGTGGAGATAAATTGCAACAGATCTGGAAGACACCTGGTTTGTAAAACTATTAGAGGTGGGTTGCAAAAATGCCAAGGTCCACCAGATAACAACAAAGAGAGACAAAAACATTCTAATAATTTGCTACCATCCAGTTCTTGTACTTCATGTAACCTTTTAAAAAATATCAAAACTTGATGCCCAACAATTAAGCATCTTAATGGGATGTTTTCACTTGCTTTAGCCTGCCCAGAATTATCCTATGGACTGTTGCATCTCTTTTTCTCCTCAAAGACTTTTTTTTAATCCTATCACTTTTTTTCCTATCACTATTGTTATGGAAAATCTTTAGACCATAAACCACGGAGCATGGGAAGGATAATAATTTCATGTTTCAACTAGTGATTTGAAAGGTAAAGGTACTATTTCCTGGTGGTTTATTCTCTGCAGCTGTGTCCTCTTTCCTGAGAGTTCTACTTTTAAACTTCTACGCCCTGATGATAAGTCAAGTCATAGCAAGCTAGCAGAAATTGCAGGAGGATGTGAGCTACGGAAATGCAAAGATTTGTTTCATGTGTACAATACAGGTGCATCCTCTTATCTGTGTGAGTCAGTGTCTCTTAAGGTAGATAGCAGAATCATACCTATAGGCCAGTATAGTGGTAAGCAATTCTTGGTCTCTTTCTTCCAGCCAGCAAATATAAAATAGAAGGGAGACAGTATAAGCGCTATTCAGTTGAATGTTAGGGATAGATGAAACTCTGAAGTTTTATTCCTGTTAATGTTTTATTTTCCTAACCTACCATTTTTCTTGTTAACTATCAGTTTGGATTTAAAAAAAAAAATTATATCACAAGTCTCATTTTCATATGGAATAGTCCTAATATGCAGATTTTCTATAAGCAATCCCTCTGGATTGTCAGGCACGAACAACCACATCCACACATGCAGAGTTGAAGCTAACAACTTTATTATGTGCTGCCTATAATACAGGAATCTCTCCAGTCTGGCAGCCTACTCTTGGGAACAATTAGATAAGGCTCCAAAAACCAGGAAGGGGGGGTTGTCCTAGCCCTTTTGTAGTTGAACAGTGACTCCAGGCTAACTCTGCACTTGATCTCTTCTCCCTGCCAGGCTGGGTGCTTCCCAACATAGTTTATGTGCTATTTTCATCAGAATATGCATTTTATGTATATTTTCTCCTTATTGGTTTAGTCTTTCCCTTTGATATGATGATCCATATACAACAAGTCTAGCATTGCAATTTGGATTATCAGCAAGACATAAAACATTTAGTTCTGACATGTAGAGCAGAGGTTCCCCAAACCTTGAAGGTCAATGAATACATGTGAAAATATGGGAATATCATGGGAATTCTGACAACATAATTGTCATTTGGGGAGGGGTCAGTTGTAAAACACCCAAGGTATTCTTTCTCATCCCAGATTATCTTTGTCCTGGGTTGGTGGATGGGTAAACCTCCAACCAAAGAATTTGTCTGCAGCAACTAACCATCATTATTTGCTAAGAATTCCTCTGCTTGGGTCTATGGAAATAAAGATGGTGCTGAGATAGGCACTTCGCATGGCAGCATGCTAGTTTTCATTTTATTTTTTAATTAAAAGAATCTAAAATAAATAAATAAATCACAGAGACGGGTCCCTGACGTCATCATGAAATCAGTCTCAGGCGCAATATTGTTATCAGGTAATAACAGGCACCACGGATATAAGAGGAAAGCCAGTTTGGTGCAGTAGTTAAGGCACCAGGCTAAAAACCAGAAGACTGTGAATTCTAGTCCTGCCTTAGGCATCAAGCCACCTTAACCTTGGGCCAGTCACTCTCTCAGTCCTAGGAAGCAGGCAATGGCAAACTACTTCCAAAAAACCTTGCCAAGAAAACTGTAGGAACTAGACCAGGCCATTGCTAGGAGCCAACACTGACTTGAAGCACACAGATATCTGAGAGTCTCCAGACCAGAGGTGGTATTCAGCAGGTTCTGACCAGTTCTGGAGAACCGGTAGCGGAAATTTTGAGTAGTTCGGAGAACCGGTAAATACCACCTCTGACTGGCCCCGCCCCCATCTATTCTCTGCCTCCCGAGTCCCAGCTGATTGGGAGGAAATGGGGATTTTGCAGTAACCTTCCCCTGGAGTGGGGAGGGAATGGAGATTTTGCAGTATCCTTCCCCTGCCACGCCCACCAAGCCACGCCCACCAAGCCACGCCCACAGAACCAGTAGTAAAAAAATTTGAATCCCACCACTGCTCCAGACCAACCTAATCAGCAGGCTGTTGGAAGCCCAAGCAACTGTAGGATCATACTTTCATCTCCTCTATTTCAAGCAGCACCCTCCTACCCCGAATTCCAAAAGATCCAGAATTTAAAATTCAAGACAGAAATAAAGTTTTACAAAAGAAAGAACATCCTCCTACTTCTCTGCATGCACCCTCTGGAAACATCTGTGATTCTACAAGAGCCACTGCTTTGAAAGAGTCACTCCCTCTAATGTGGAACCATTTTAAATTACAGCACAGATTTTTTTTTTAACAAAATAAAAGCAACTGAAAAGCAAGACACTTTGTATATAATCCCAACCCTCATAATTTATTTGCATGCAGTCAAGGTGTACAGAACATACAGTATAATTGTACGCAGTTGAAGAGTGCTGAAAAATGAATACAAAAGGTCTGTTTTTCTGACATAATGGAAATAGAGCCTTTTCAGGGAGGGGCATCTCTATTTTTTTTTTATCCAATTGTACAGACTAGCTGTCTTATTAGACTAACACGCTTTCATTTAATTTGGCCTTGACAATGACTCTTCACAGAGCATCAGTAGAATACAGATTGAAATCCTAACAATAATAGCAGCAGCATTTTGCTTTCTGTATTTTCTGTTCAAGGACTTCAGAGTGCTACACTGTTATTATCGATTCAGTTCTTATAGCAATTCAAAGGGTTTTTTTCATACATTACTCTGCAGGGTGCAAACATCCAAACTTTTCAAACTTTATTGCCTGGTGTAAACTGTGCGTACTGGTATATAGGTGCCCTGACAATAGCAGTAGCAGATCTCAGAGAGCTGAGTTAAAATGGTGGCCACCAGCCTGTGAATGTACAAATGTATGCTGGCATAAACTGTGCTGTCCCCATTGTCGAACCCTGTTTTGCAAAAATAACTAGGATGGTGAAAGGGAACTAGCCTAATGCACATATTCCAGTCCAGGCAAAGATCCTGTGTTGATAGATTCTCCCCCCATCATTTGACCTCTCACCAATCATGCTCCAGAGACAGGTCTCTTGATGCTACTGCGTAGCACAGCCATTCTTCTGCATCTGTGACCAGCTCGTCTATTTACAAGCACAGGTCTAATGCTGTTCTCAAGGAGCACTGAACTCACATTCAAATATAGCCTGGCTAATAGATGACAAGCAAGGAGAAGGGGAGCAGGATGAAATGGGAAGTAAATCGATCAGAATAGAGCTGGAAGGGAACTTCGAGGTCTTCTAGTCCAACCCCCTGCTCAAGCAGGAGACCAATACCATTTCAGACAAGCGACTGCATCCAGTGATGAAGCATTCCCAAAATAATAATGATAATAAGCAAGCTTCAGTACCAATAGTACTGCTAGGAAATGGAAATACTGGCAACAAATATCCAGGGAGTCTATTTGGGCCAACAGCACCCCAAAATAACTGATATACTCTCAATTGTGGTTAGACTATGTCTAATAGGAGTAGCAAACACTATTAAAAAAAAAACCCAACAGCCATGCAAAATTCCTTGTTGATAGAAACAGGGGTGAGTTCCGGATTCTTCTACTGCCGGTTCGTTCAGGGACGTGCCGTGCCGTGCCGTGCGGGCAGGTGCTTTGTGCTTTGCGCACGTGCGCTTCACACACGTGCGTGCATGCGCAGTACTAAAAAAAGGCTTCTGCGCATGCACAGAAGCAAAAAACAAGATGGCAGCACCTACAGTGCCGCTGAGAGAACCGGCTCGGGGGCGTGGCAGGCCTGGGTCGCTGCCGGTTCCAGTGACCCAGGCCGCCAAGTTACTAACGGCTCCTTAGAACCGGTCTGAACCGGTAGGAACCCACCTCTGGATAGAAACAATGGAAAAGTTGTAATGCATCCAATTGGAACAGAACTAGCACCGCACAAGCTGGCCAAGGCTGGTTTTTAATTCCTGGTTTAAATTGATTTCTGTACAGCATAGAACTAGCTCTCTCTCAAGGGAAAGTTATTGTCTTCATCATAAGCATTTCTAGAAACTAGATGAGAAAGTGGCCCACAATTATATTGATCATTTGCCTCCAGTGATAGTTATCTAATTGGCTGACACACTTTGCAAGCATCATCTCCTCCCAACATCCTGCAAAAATTGACCCCGATTTTTTCCTGTCCTTGACCAGTCATGACAGAGAAGAACGAGCCCTGTGGTGAGCAGGTGCTTTGAGTACTCAAACTTTGTGTGAGAGATTAATGTTCACTTGCAGAAAACTGAATTTTGACAACCCTGTTTTGAGTACCATTTCACCTCACATCCTGCAAAATGTCATTTTCACAGAAAAGAAGTCAGAGAAGAACCAATCAATTGTTTTAATTATATTTTTAGGTAGCTTTGCTCAGTCAGATTTCAGACTCCTAAAAATCATTCTGATGCAGTTATTTTCATGATTAATAACAGCAACCAAAATTACTTTCTAGGTCTGTATATTCTCATAAAACAAACACAAAAGAAGCAACCACATCCTTTATTAAGAAAAACCTATTGATGTCCTTTGTCCTAAAGTTTCATCTCCTAGAGACTGCCTGGTAACTAAGGTTACTTATATGGTAACTTGTCAATAAACTTGATATGCCTTAGAGCAATCAAATATAAGAACAGAGGAACAGAGCTATTTCAATGCTAGATCTGCAAGACTGCTGTTGTACAGAACTGCACTTACCCACAGTCTATTAGTATCCTACACTCATGGATAAAGGACTAAACAAGATATGTGACTGCTACTGACCTCTGTCTCTGACTCATGCCTTCTTGGTAGCATCTAGTGAAAAATTAGGTAGAATATGATATCATTCCACTCAGAGTTTCTCTACTCGTTGTTGTGTTCATTTTTGTTTCTTGTAGAGAAATTATGGCATTGCCTCAAACAAGGTCTTTCCCCAGATTTTCTTTATCTTAGGCGGCATTAATTAGTAGCTATGTGTCCTATCATGTCTGGCTTGGGCCTTAAAATATATCAGCAATAGCTAAGAAAACACAGAAATAATGCTAGCTGTTCCTAGTGAATCCACATTTCCTGTAACAACTGCACACTAAATCTTTATCCTTAGATGGCAGAACGCTGTACATTATAGACCAATCAGGTATAGGAAGAAAGGAGATAATTTTTAAAAGCTTCATGCTGTAGAGCTGCAAACATTTTCGATGAGAAAGAACCTTAGGGGAACTTTCTCTAAATTATTTTCTTTCTGATGTGTTGAACAATTCCCAGAACTCCTAATCACATGGCAGTACTCATGGCAATTTGTTGTTTAAAATATCTATGTTGCACACTAGGTAAGAAAGGCTAGCTTAAAGGTATAGAGATATTAGTTGAAATCTGATGGAATGAAAAACTTCCAAGCACTGTGAACTGTAGACCTGGATAAATGGCATGTTAATGCTGATGAAAGCTTGCCACAGGTATGAAGAGAAGAGGCAGTATGGAAACCTCTTTTCAATATATTTTACAAGAAGGCATATAGGATGAATAATTTGATAAACATGAAGCAAAGTCTTTGATAAAGTTGATCTTTGATAAGATAATCTTATCAGATAAAGATCAACTTCCAACCTTCATATGTGAGCTTCAATTCCCAGAATTGTTGGCAATGACCATGTTGAATGGGGAATGTTGGGAAATGAAGTTCATACATCAAGAAATTGCTAAAGTTGTGAAGCATGATATAGACAATGATTACTCTCTCTCTCTCTCACACACACACACACACACACACTCACACACACACACACACACACATATTTTGTAGGGTGGTGTAACTTCAAGACTGGAACAAGGGACAGCAGAATCTTTCAGAGAAAGACTAGTTGTTCAAACAATTTGACAGGGAATGGCTATATCCAGTGACCAGAGAGTGACAGCTGGTTACCATGGGATGCTAAAAACAGAATATCATGTGGAATACTAGGAATAGAAAGGAGAATGTTTGCTTTACTTGCTGCATTTGTATCCCATCATTCCTTCCACATCTCAAGCCAATTGAAATAATATTGTTTGTTCTATTTTATCATTACATAAGCCTATGGAGTAGGTTAAGTTGAAGACAGTGACTCTACTGGAACCAAATGGAGGGAGAGATGGTGGAAGATTACCAATAGCTCTTTCTTCTTGCTCTTCTTTCACCTGATGGTAATACTCTGGGAATGCCCCACCTTTGCTACGGTGTCCTTTCTTGGAAACAATGGACATATCATCTCAAAATTTGGAGCCAAACTATAATGTGGTAGAAGAGGATCATTAAGGGTAACATTATTTTATAAGAAGAATGAGGCTGCAAGATCTTAGTCCTTAACCTTCTAACTGTTGTGGGGCGCGGCATCTTAGTCCTTAACCTTCTAACTGGGGGCGCGGCAAGCCCCCAGGAAATGACACACACACACTGTTGTCCAAAATAAAGAAGGCTTTATCACTAATAAATGCTTAGTGATAAGTTAATTTCAGGGTTTCTCCCAAAGTGCTTGTTGCAAATCACAGAACATTTTGGCCGGGATTTCAAATACAAAAAAACACAAACAGATCATTAAGTCCTTAAATTCCTCACTTGCTGGAATTGGCCGAGAGCCCGAAATGGAGTTAGTCCAACTGATATCACTGAAAGTGTAAACAGCAGCCAGGTAAAATACATGTGTTGTTTCCAGCAAGAGTGTCCGTTGTGATTCAACCTTATATAGTCTTAGGGCATGGCCCCTCTGCCTGCAGGTTTACATGTGAGGAGACCTCCTTCTACAAAGCCACTCTTGCCGGCTAGCTGCCCTGCGTGCCCTAGCATCAATCAGAGGCTCCTCCTCTTCACTGGAGTCACTTAACTCCTGCTGGGGAGGTGCAGAAGGCCCTGATTGAGTATCGCCCTCTGGCCCTGCGTCCTCCTCGGTCTCGGACTCAGGTGCCGGAGAAACAGACTGCTCTTGCCACCTCATGGTCGGTTCTTGGTCTTCGGGATCCATGAGCAGCTGCGCGGGACTTGGGCAAGCCACAACACTAACTCACAATTGTAATGCAACATGGTCTTTAGGAAATCCCCAGGTATAAGTATAGGACCAATACCTACGTTTCAAAATCTGCTGTCATATCATTTGGACAAAGGGTCTTCCTCATATTGTGATACAGTATTTGTCCCTGGAGAGAATAGCCCTGGTTGATGGCAGAAGACACAGGGTCCATCTCTTGTTTTCTTGGATGTGTTGTTTTTCTGTCAACTTTTGAAATGCCTTTCTTATTTGTTCATTGCTTTAATTCATTAATGACATTCAAACTGGAGACAATTAACTTTGCGAGTAATCTGGAATATTAGAGAAAATACAATCAAGTATTACTATTTTGCAAAGTAACTCTGGATTGATGTCTTTACTGAGATGCATTTTCCCTCTAAAATTTGATAACGTTTTTCCTGCACATCAAGAAGGCAACACTTTTAGAGTATAATCTACAAAAAGAAAACAAATTGTGCATTTCAATTACAAAATCAATCTACATTAGGATTTCCTCAGCTTCGGGATGTATATTCATTGTCATGATGTTGTGGGAGAGACATATATTACATAGCTGAATTAATGCTTGAGTTAAGGTTCTTAAGGTTGCTTCAGAAAAGGAGGCATTTGCTGCTCCCCAAAGCCATTTGGGGAACTTCCTGACTTTGATGTCTCTGTACTCACAATGCAATTTATATACATTTGGGGAAAGAAGAAGAAAATTCTCTGTCGTCTTATTTCTTTTTCTGTTATTTCTTCAGTCTCTAGTGACTTTGCCTATTTATTGAAAAGCAACTTAAGAACAAACAAATAATATTTTGCTCTGCAGATTTATGATGAAAAGATGATATAAAACCATTATTCTTCTAGCGCTCGGTGGGGGGGGGGCAAAGCATGTTAACAAAGGAAATGCCTTTCAGTCAGATCATACTGTTCCCTGATGTTCAGCTGCAATGGTATAAAATGTGCTTCTAATGAAAGCAGGTGAGAAGGTGAAGAAAACTAATGAGGGTATTCCTCTGCACTGGAACACCACTTAGGAGCTCTATGAACTTCTTCTGTGTTGGGAGGCTGCACAAATTAGGTCTGAAACCTTCACCTTCAAGTTCACAAAAGCCTCACTTGTGGTGCAGCAGAAGCAGTTATGTATCTTATGCAATTTTCATCCCCATTAAGTTTGAATCTATTACAATAAAACCGACACTGACTTAATTAGCTTACCCTTCTTGTTTGTTTAGTGCATAAACACCTATTCCTAACCACAATGATGACAACATGACAAAATATGTGCTGTGCTCTGCTCTTTCGTACTTGCAGATGATGCCTAGAAATACATAAGGGATGGAATTTGTGTCATGATGTCCCAACAAAACTCCATGAATGCCTCTGACTTAGTGCCCTAGGAATGTGTAAGAAAGTTGGTATAGCGGTTAAGACACCAGGCTAGAAACTGGACACTGTAAGTTCTAGTCCCACTTTAGGCATGAAGCCAGCTGAGGGACTTTGGGCCAGTCACACACTCTCAACCCTAGGAAGGAGGCAATGGCAAATCATTTCCCCAAAACCTTGCCAAGAGAACTGCAGAGACTAGTCCAGGCAGTCATCAGGAGTCAAAACTGACTTGATGGAATTGACAAAATCCTGTAAGATACAGAAAGGGATGCTTGTTCTCTTTGCTGTTATTCATTCTAACTCTTGAAGTTTTGAATAGAGATCGAAGACATGATAGAAACACTGGGGTGAAGGTTGAAAAAGAAGTATACAAATTACTGTATTTTTCGGACTATACGCTCCGGACTATAAGACGCACCTAGCTTTTGGGGAGGAAAACAAGAAAAAAAAATCTGCCTCTGCCTCCCAGCATCCATCCGGTATTCATCTGGCCCATTCACCGTGGCCCATTTGCCACAGCCCGTTCGCCACCGCAGCCCGTTCACCACCGTCACCGCAGCCCGTTCGCCGTGGCCCGTTCTAGAACAGCTGATTGGCACCGCATCAACCCCTTCCCCCCCAACATTCACTGTATAAGACGCACAGACATTTCCACCCACTTTTTTGGTGGGAAAAGTGTGTCTTATACTCCGAAAAATACGGTAAGGGCATTTGCAGATGACTTGGTTTTAATTTTGGAAAAACCTATAGAAGGACTAGAGATATTAATGGAAAATTAAAAGAATTTAGTGCATTAGCTGAAGTTAAAATTAACAATATAAATGAAGATGTTAACAATAAATATAAAGTGGAAGATCAAAAAGAAATGATGGCAAAAACTGGTTAAAACAGATTTGATTAAAAAAGTAAAATATCTGGGTATTACTATCTCTAATATGAATCATATGTTATTTCAAAAATTTTATGTTAAAGCATGAAATGAAATTAAGAAATATTTATTAAGATGGAAAAAACTGCAATTATCATTGGGAGAATTTCTGTGGTAAAAATAAATGTACCATCTAGAGTGATATTTTTATTTCAAACAATACCTGTTTTGGCTAATGACTCACCTGTTAAGCAATGACAAAAATATTTATCTTTTAAACTGTATTTTGCAGTCTGTTGTTTGGTTTAGATGAAAGAATGTGTGCTATTGAAAAATAAGAGATTGTTAGAATTAGAAGGACACAGTGTAAGGTAGGCATGGCTTTTTGTGATATGATAAGTTAAAGGTAATGTAGATTGCAAAAAGAGCCATATGAAGAATATGGAATAGATAAAACCCAGGCTGTGGCCAAAAATACCCTTACTGGTTACAGCATAAGAAGCATTTTATAGAAAAGAAACAATAGTCAAAGCAAACGATTAACATATCAAGATTTGCTGGTACAAGAAAGTGGAGGGCTTAAGATGAACATCTGACTGCAGAGAGATTCAGTTTTCAATGGTTTTCATATATACAATTAAGAGAAAGATTTAATATGGATAAAAAGATACTTGGTATTGAACATTAAGGTAGAATTTGACACTGAATTATGTACAAAGGATGAACATGTTATTGCTAAAATGTATTAAACTTTGGCTGAGATTTGAAACAGAAGAGGAGTAGGTCAAAGAGTAATGAAATAGGCTAGGAATGTTGGTTATAACCTAAAGACGGACCATTGAGAGAGAATGTGAATAAAAGAACTAAAATTCACATTGTGTTACAATTTAAGAAAGACGTTTTATAAGATGATGTATATGACTCCACAGAAAGTACCAAAGATATATAAAGGTACTTCTAAATAATACTGGCAAAGTAAAAAATTGACCTGCTTGATCAACAAATACTTTGATAAAAGACTGGAAACCCTCACAGACATTTGCTGAAAATAGAAAAAATGAATTGGTGATATAAGAATTTGCTGATTAAAAAGGGTTGAATATAGGAAAAGAGAAACATGCTGTAATTTTAAAGATGGAGGAAAGATAATACATTTGTAGCTGTTGTAAATAAGATTGAAAACCGCTTTTCAACATGAGCTGCGGTAGTGCAGTGGTTAGAGTGCAGTACTGCAGGCTACTTCTGCTGATCACCGGCTGCCAGCAGTTTGGCAGATCGAATCTCACCAGGCTCAAAGTTGACTCAGCCTTCCATCCTTCCGAGGTCAGTAAAATGAGGACCCAGATTGTTGGGGGCAATAGGCTGACTCTGTAAACCGCTTAGAGAGGGCTGTAAAGCACTGTGAAGTGGTATATAAGTCTAAGTGCTATTGCTATTGCTATACATTTTTTATTCTCTTTCTCTACCTGCACTGTCTTTTCTATTACTTTTATTCATTATTTTTCTTTCTCCTTTAATTTTAATCTATACAATTTCTTGTTTATCTTTTACCTACATAAAAATCTTTAATAAAATAAAAATTATGAAAAACTGATCTGAAGGGACAGAATAAAAGTATTAATGGATTTGCTTCTGAACTGTTAATAAGTGGTCCAAAATCCTAGAGAACAAAATAGTCCAAATTAGAATTCCGACTTGAGGATTTAATACTATCATAATTTTTTTAAATTATTTAACTACTTTATATGATTTCTCAATTTGCAAATAGTAACTCTTGGTGTTACTTAAAGTTAAATGCATAGGTATTACTTAACAAAATACACTTAAAATAGACTTAGGACAATGTGTGAACCCAGTCTTAACTTCAGGATGAAAAGTTCACTGTTACCTGTTGCTCAAAAACACAATGCAAGGGACACGTTTTATAGAAGAAAATGTGGGCTGAATGGCATTATTCAAGGGATATGGAACTGGCTTGAAAATTATACTCAGAATGCTTATCAATGGTTCCTCAACTAAATGGAGGGCGATGCAATAAGCTTCAGTCCTAGGTCGTGTACCTTTCAACATTTTTATCAATAATTTAGAGGAAGAAATAATACTTAATTTTTCAGGAGACATAGAATTAAGCAGGATAGCAAATACTGCAGAAAACAGAGTTAATTGGAGTTGGGCAACTATAATAAATTTGAATAAATCAGTAAATAATAGAAAAAGAAATATAATTCAAATTGAGCTTGAGCTCTTATAAAGTTATTATGGAGCAGAATGAACTGACGTATAATCTGTGCCCAAAGTTACATCCTTTGCAGTGTTCCTGAAGTCACATGATTGTGATCTGGGCACTTGACAACTCATTTGCACTTAGAACCAGTTGCCAAGCACCTTGAGATCATGTGATCACCATTTGCAACCTTCCCTGATGGCTTCCCCAGAAAGTCAATGGGGAAGTCTGCAGGGAAGGTTACAAGCTGCTGTCGCCTGCTGAGAGGACTCCCTCTCGTCTCTGGGGCTGGCTGAAAAAGCTCCGTCTAAAGGATTTTTATAATTCCTTCATCTGCAGCACTACTGCTGAGAATTCTGGGGACTGAAGTTCACACAACTGGACAAGTTACACTGTGCCACAACATTGCATGTTCATTGTGATTGGCTAGGACTGCAAGTAAACGCCCTTTCAAGTTACAAAAATAAAAAATAAAAAAAATAAACCAACCAACCAATTAACTAACCAACCAACCAACCAACAAAAATAAAAAAAAGAAGCAAAATCTGGGAAAGAATAAAATAAATATATCTTCTTGCACATTATAAAATGGTCTCTTATCATATTAAAGAAAAATTGTAAATGTGATACAGTACTGAGTTTGCACTGTTCTTTCCTTCCAACACATGAATTCAATCAAATGTAAATAGAAAGAAATTAAAAGGAGGAAAGCCCAAAGTTCCAGATGTAACATTTCACAAGCTTTCTCTTTCTCTTAAAAAAACCAACAACCAGAGAGAAGAAGTGGGCAACAAGTGGAAGTTTCCCGCAACCTCTTCTAAGTATGTCTAATTTTCAGATAAGTGTAAGATTATTTTCCCAACTATGTAAGAATGAGTCACAAGAGGGGAGTGGTAATAAAAACAGAGCATATCATCACACAGTATGATCAAAATAGCAGAAAACCCTTGGTTAATAACCATTAATGCCACATAGTAAATACTCAGACTTCTTTTTTAAAAAGGTAAATGATTACACACTTGGAGCAACCTAACAGTTTTGCCAAGAAAAAAAAATGGCTTCTGTTATCACCGGTACACAACCCAAATGATCAAGAATGATGGCTAATTTGGTCTACTATCACTCAGGTCCAATTTAAAAGGGCAAAGCAAAAAGACAAGATAGGAAAGGAGAATATTGGGGACGGGATAGCTTCAGGCTATCGTTAATGATGGGAAAGAGAAGCTTTAATGCCTGCATCAGTGGTTTTAATATGTTTCAGGTCAGTAGTGGCAGGAAGTCATTAACATATGATAGCTATTCCTTTTTCTGGGAGTTTACTGTCTCGGTCTTTATCCTAATACATTGATATCCACCTTACAAAATTTACCAGCCTAATTGGCACCTTTGCGACAGCCTTAGTCCTCAAATGTATAGCCAGTGAATTCAATCTAACATTGTTCATGCTGTTGTGGTTCCGGCTCTGCTGAAAGCAAAGAAAACCTAACCTGCATAATAGAAGTTCTGTGTGGATTGCACTCTGATCTGCATTCCTCCCCAGCCCCAATCTGAGCAGTACCGATAGCCCAGAATGGCATGCAAAAGCCATCTGAAACCCTGGTTAGACGTTTGTGACAATTCACAACCACTAAAGCAATTAAAGGGAGCACTTTCCACAAAAATTAAACTTAGAAGATGGAAAGGGGCATTTTAAAGCACTTTACAAAATGCAAATGGTTTCTTATTGTTTAGCTTTTTATGCAGTTAAATTATTCATCAAGGCAGATCTTGGATGGTGGGGTCGTTAATTCATTTTGTGTGTGTGTGTGTGTGGTGCATGTGTACTTGCATGTTCGTATGCGTACATCACAGCACAGATACCTCTGAATGAGAATGAATATATATATATATATATATAAAGAATAATTCATAATATTGTACCTAAAACTTTACCCCACTATTGATTTAAAATGCTATCCATCCATCCATCCATCCAGAAATCAATGCCAGCATTCAATTTGCTGCTCCTGTTAACAGTCATTTTCCTGCCTTGGTTGCATTTGTTCTGAATCACTACTGAATGGTGTCCCAGTTTTTAGGTTTTTTTATCCCTCCATCATTGTTTGTGAGTGTACTAGTCATTAGAGGCAGACTGATCCCCCCCCCAGTAAGGCAGACACTAAAGCAGAAACAACCCCAAAGAGGAGGGAGATAGACCTGTCATGAATGTGATTCCCATACAGCAGAACTGAACATGAGCAGCTGCTGAACTATGAGTCTTAATTCTAGAGAGGGTTGGAGAATAAAAGTAACAAATATAGTGAAGTGGCAAATGCTACAAAAGCCTGGTTCAACTAGCCTCATTATTTTCTGGGTACCCCTCTGCTTTCCCAAATATTATACTAGAGGTTTGCTGAGCTCTCCTCAATTTTACTGGAAACAAATTGGAGCCAATTTGAATCTGGCTCCAAATTTGGCTACACAGAGGAGATACATATGAAAGGAGCACAGAAAACTGAGTGGTAAATAGTCAATGGAGACAGGGTTCCAAACAAGAACAACTCCAAATAGCAACAAGTAATAAAGACCCCAGTCTAAACATGGGCTTGACTGGTAAAGAATATGCAATAGGACTAGATGGCCTATAAGGTCCCTTCCAACTCTGTTAATCTGTAATCTGTAATGTCAAAACATATTTCCAAAAATGATGTACAAGCAACTCTGCAAACTTAACCAGAATCATGAAAAAAATCCCACAGAGTCCTGTCTGTCTGCTTAGAACAGGATTTGCAATATGATTGTGAACATGGAAAACATAAAGCCATTGGGTACGTCTCAAGGATAACCTTGCTTGTTGTGATCCTCGTGGATTTTTAACAAAACATTCTATTTGCAATATTGTAAGTGTAGTAGGGTGCAGACACATCTAGTCTGTTTTTGTTTTCTGGTAATCAGCTCAAGAGGAAGCCAGATTGAAACAAAATGGTACACGAGGCACATACGGTAGTATTCATACAATAATTCAGTAGAGAGAGGCCATTGGTTAAAAAGTGTAGATTTAAAATGAATAGTACCTTATAAATTGCCTTTTTTCCGTTTGTTGCCATGACAGTTGCAGTAGCCAACCTAGAAACTGTAACTAATAGTCATTGTTTAATGAATTTTTGGCCATTTCATTCCAGAGCCCATGCTCTGTTTAAATTCAACAGATTTTTGTCTGTTGGTCTTTAAAGTCTAGAAAAATACCCTTTGATTAAATGGATAACAGAATTGCTCTGTGTTCTAACAGCTCTTTTGCTGTAATTCACATGATTTGTCATTAGCAAACAATGAAGGCTTTGGGAAGTGGATCTTTTTGGAGTGAATATTCGTATGAGTGCACAGTGTATATTTATCCAGATCATCCTCTTCTGTCCTTCACTGCTGATCATGTGGGCTCGGAATTGTAGCTTAGCAATATCTAGAAGAGCACACTTTGTGTTTTTATGAGTATGAGAGCTATACAGATCTTTCCCAACCTCATGCTCCCCAAATGCCTTAGGACCACAACGCCATAATTCTGTTAGGCTTGACAGGAATTCTAGGAGCTATAGACTCACCACATCTGAAGAATATTAGATTGTGGAAAGCTGAGTTGCAGCATTGACACACCCTTGAAAGTGAAATCAATGAACTCTTAAATGAACTAGGTAGAAGATCCCAAACAGGTGTAGTTTGTGACAACTCAGTTGTTGAACTATAATTTTCCTTGAATGCGGACAGTTGTAACTTAGCAATATATAGAACACAAGCTGTCTAACTGTGTAATAATCTTATGATTACCAATTTGAGAATAAATCCACACATATCCTAGGAAACATGCATGCTATCAAAGTGCAAAAATATTCAATATACATTCAGGAATAATACATCTGGGCTGCTGGATGACCACTGGATGACAGCAAACAGATGTTACTGTGCAGATTTCTGTGCAGCACAGATATAGTATTCCCCAATGTATAGTAAAAGCTATAGATTAGTAGAAAAAGCTAAGCTACCAGGGCTATTATTGCACCAATGTAATTCTAATTACATTGAACATTGTGAATATCCTGACATTATTGCACAAAGACTAGTATTAATACAGAACAATGCTAGTTGTACTATGACTAGCATAGTACAATGCTAGTCATGTATCACAGAACTGCACTGTATTCAGGCACCGTGAACAAATTGATACATAGATATAATTGTGTTTGCAGCTTTTCCATAGCTTTTCATCTGATCTAAGAAACTGCAGAACTATGTTGAGTCTTAGAAAGGAGCCATAATAATCAGATTCTTGTTAAATCAATATCTAGTAATGCACCTCCAGAGGCTGCTGAATAATAACTTTCAGCAGCCCAAGCCTTTGTGACCATTATGTTGAGAGATGTAGTTCAGCAACCTGGCTAAACTAGACCGGTTCTCCCAATTGGACTGGGGTCCCAAAGGTGTGTGTGTGTGTGTGTGTGTGTGTGTGTGTGTGTGTGTGTGTGTGTGTGTGTCACTCTGGCAGTGGCTATCTGATTTAGAGAAGACCCTACATCTCCCTGTGTTCTTCGTGCTCCCTTCTCCCCCCTCTCCATCTTTTAATGATAACTCATTATCATTATTATTTTGTTTTATCCTTTTTACTGGTTTTAATGTCTGCAAGCCACCCAGAGTGACTTCTAGATGAGATGGGTGACACACGCATCAATCAATCTATCAATCAATAAACAAACAAACAAACTTCTGGAGGACCGCACACTGAATGTCCAGGTCAGAGGGAGACTAGAATCAACAGGAAGAGAAAATATTAAGCTATTCTATTACTTGCTGAAATATTCTTTTATATGGACTTTTCTCGTTACCCTGGTGTAATCTACCTATCTACCTACCTATCTACCACCTCCAGCACTTTCTTGCATTACCTTTCATGGATGGTATCTATTAAACCAGTGTACGAAAGAACTACTGAACCAATACTTTTTGCAGTAAAAGGCTTTGGAGTTTGATCACTATTTTAAAAATAAGACAGGGAAAAATAATTATCCTGCTGAAATCTGTCCTATCAGTTCAGGCTAAAGCTTTTTAACAAGCTGTAAACATGGAGGAGAGATGAGCCCTGTAAAGAAAGCATGCCCTTGAGCTCTCTCTGTGGGCTGGTTCTAGTCTGTTGATATTCACTGAATGTCTTTTACCTCAGGAAGGCAGAAAGTGGTGGGACCTGATGAGGTAAACAGTTCCTAATGGCTTTAAATTAAAAAACCAAACCAAACAAGAAACATTGCAGACTCCTTTAAGAAAAAAGAGCCAAATAAGAATGACGAGTCCCTGTAGGAACATAAGGGACATAAAACCACAGAAATATAGTATGATCTACTGCAGTGTTAAATAAAGATCCTTTCTAGCCTATCAGTCTTAGAAAAATTGCAGATATACAAGCACTCTTCCTTAGCACAAACACGATCACTTCTTCTCTCCTCCAGGTAGGCAAAGCCATTTCCAAAATAAATATCCTTCATTGCACATTTATTATTTGGATTACCATCAAACAGCAAAAAGCTTGAGGATATGAAATGCTTGTAGAAAATCAGAACCATAAAGCAAGATCAGAACCTCAGTTAGTAGCAGGAAGTCTTCAGATCAGTTAGTACTGTATTATTGCTGCTGATTTGCTTTGTCAGTTTCAAATGTAAATGGCAAAAGGAACAAGGAAAGAGAAAAGACTATTCTGTTATCTTTCTTCTCAGAAATATAGTTATTTTTAGAGGGGATTGATTTAACATAACTTTGTAATTCTGAGGCTGCTTTCTTAACTGCCAAATTCTGTTTGGCTTCTGTGTCATAAAACCTAATGGTAAAAAGTAATATTTAAATTATACCAAGAATTGATCTGCTGGGATTCAGAGAACTCAAATCATCTTTCTCTTAGTTTGTCCCATCTCAATATAAATCACAGTAGGACAATTATTTTGAGGGTTAGCAAGTTATATACCACTCGATGGATATTATTAAGACAGGTGTTGGCATCCTTGGGTGGCCAGGTTTTATTTTGCTTTTTGGAAGAAGGAGGAAGGCTGGAGCACAGGGAAATGAGCCAAAGAAATCAATGGCACAAAAGTTCTGGGTGTGAAGTGCTGGTCAATTGAAACCCTTTTAACACAATATGTATATTACTTGCATCACAATAGATATAAAAAAGTCCAAGCTTTGATCATCCAGCCACACTCACCGTTTTGATAAAGTGGATCCTCCTTGCAGGCAGTCCTGCTGTAGCAGGCAGGACAATAATCCAAAGTGAGAACTACCATGTCACACACCTGCAGTGCTGGAGCCTTTAGCTTGCCCATCTCAAATATTACCTTAAACTGCTTATCCCAAAGGTGCTTTTCCAAAGGCAATTGGACTTTCTTGTTTTTTTTCCTTGAAAACATTTTGCTTCTCATCAAAGAAGCTTCTTCAACACCTTTGGGACAATCATGACCTGGATGATTTGAGAATCTCCATAGACACTTAAAACTGTTTATATACTGTATAACCTTGAACTAATATTCCTTAGCCTAAAGTAGGATTGTTTTATGAGAATCAAACTTAAGGAAATATTGTATACTTTGAATGGAGCAACTAGAGGAAAAAATAGGATATTAACCTAACCACCATAAGAGACATGATGGCTCAGTGGTTAAAGATGTGAACATGTCAGTGGAAAGCTGACAGCCTGGGTTCAAGACCCAAGCACTGCACAAAGGGTTGAGTTCCCATTCGTTGACCCAGTTCCTGCCTACCTAGCAGTTCAAAAGCATGAAAATGCAAGTAGATAAATAGGTACCACTTCAGTGGGAAGGTAAAAGCATCCCATGCACCTTTGGCATAGAGCCACGTTGGTCACATGACCAAGGAAATGTCTTCAGACCAGAGGTGGGTTCCTACCGGTTCTAACCAGTTCTTTAGAACCGTTAGTAACTCAGCGATGACATCATGGAGTTGGTTCCATCAGTGTCTCAGTGGGTGCCGCCATCTTGGATTTTGCTTCTGCGCAGAAGCTAATTTTTGCTTCTGCGCATGTGCAGAAGCTATTTTTTGATTGCTGCGCGCATGCACGGCGCAACCCTGAGCGAACCGGCAGCAAAAGGATCCAGAACCCACTCCTGCTTCAGACACACTGGTACTGGCCAGGAAATGGAGATGAGCAACGTGCCCTAGAGTTGGACACAACTGGACAGGAAAACCTTTACCTTTAATCTAACCATCAGGCAAAGCATTCTATTGGATGCAAAGGAATTGATCTTTAATACTCTAAAGTCAATTTTGCAAAAGTAAGTTATAGCTGGCACTGCAGTCCTGTATAAGATTCATAGAGCACCAACACTCATTCTGAGGAAATAAGACACAATCCTGTTGCACATTCCATTGGAATTAAATGTTTTCTCTCAGTGGGACGTGCAATCCAAATGTGTATTAACTCAGAAGAATTATATGTTTCGTGAGGTTTATGCCCAAATTTCATTGGGCCAATTGAAGTATTTTGTGTGATGGGGGCTTGATGTAGCAGATCTTGTTTGATCTAGAAAAAGAAAACAAGATCAGACCTACCTAGTGCTTGAATGGATGACCATCTTGGAACTCCAGGACTAATGGCTAAATTGAGAGGAAGAAGCAACATTCTGGAAGAAGCAATTGGCAACCCACTTCTGTAACACGGCCAATAAAACTACACTGATGCAGTCAACAAGAGTTAATCCCAATTTCAGGGAACCTTTACATTTTTTGCATAGAATGTACATTAAAATTAATTGCAAATGAACTGGAACCCCGTGTTTCGAGTAGTTCACTTCAAACATCAGGTTTTATATTTAAAGATGTTACTCTCTGAAGAAATTGTATTTTCTGCATATTGCCAATATAGTTATACATCAGTGGTGGGATTCAAATTTTTTTACTACCGGTTCGGTGGGCGTGGCTTGGTGGGCGTGGCAGGGGAAGGATACTGTAAAATCTCCATTCCCTCCCCACTCCAGGGGAAGGTTACTGCAAAATCCCCATTTCCTCCCGATCAGCTGGGACTCGGGAGGCAGAGAATAGATGGGGGCAGGGCCAGTCAGAGGTGGTATTTACCAGTTCTCTGAACTACTCAAAATTTCCGCTGCCAGTTCTCCAGAACTGGTCAGAACCTGCTGAAACCCACCTCTGTTATACATTCATCTGCCATCTTCTCGATGAACAAAATATCTTATTTATTCTTGCAGCAAATCTATGAAGTTTGGATTATAGATATTCTAAGCAGGATGGACAGAAAGGCCGTTGTCAAGCTGTAACTGAAACACAGATTTTGTAGGTGCAACTTTATTTGTGACCATTATCTTTTATGTACGAGGACATATACTCCAAGGTGTGAAAACATGCCTCAATAGATGTAAGGAAAATTGTAGATTTTCAATTTTTAAGTTTTGAAGATATTCTACTATGTCCTATATAGAACTCTAATCTTCTCTCATGTTTAACCATAGTTTCATAGGTACAAACAATGGCTTGGTCACAGCCATTGCCATTGCATTGGCTTATGCAATTCTACAGAGCTATGACCCTCTAGTACAGTGGTTCCCAAAGTGGGCGGTACCACCCCCTGGGGGGCAGTGGGATGACTTAGGGGGGCGCTAAGAGGCAAGGGTGTGGCAGGGGGGTGCTAAGAGGCCACATGGAAGGCAGGAAAGCATGTCGGGGCAGCGGGGAAGGGAGCCGACTCCCTTCCCCGCAGCCCTGCCATGCTTGGCAGCCTTTCACACGGCCTTCCCGGCGGTCGCCCACGCCCGCTTGCCTTCCGAGGTCAGCGTCCAGCCCGGCCAGTGGGTGGGCGGGTGGCCCTTGGTGGAAATGCAGAGGCTGAGAGGGGCGGCGGAAGGGCAAGTGGATGTCCCGGGGCTGCTGCACATGCGCCTGCCCCGTTTCTGCAAAGGCAGAGCCCCCCCTTGCAGGGCGATCCAAAGAGGGGAGGGGGATGCTGCAGAAAAGGCCGCCTTCCACCCGTGCCGGCTCCACGGCGCTTGGGGCTCCGAAGGAGCCCACTGGCTTCTCACTCGGCCACCTGCCTGCTCTCTTTGCGGATCAGCCCGGCCGACCACCAGTACCACTTTGGGAACTCGGCCCGTGGTGCCGGGTTGGAAGCCAGTGGGCTGCTTTAGAGCCCCAAGTCCCACGGAGCCAGCATGGGAGGCACGGGTGGAAGTTGGCCTTTTCTACAGCATCCCCCTCAACTCTTTAGAACGCCCTGCAGGGCTCTGCCTTTGCAGAAACGGGGCGGGCGGTTTGTATGGAGGATTGGCGGGGGGGATGTGCGGGCCTCCGGGATGGAGAGCGGGGCAAGAGAAGGCACAATAGGCTGCACTGCCCCGGCCCTGCTCAACCACGCTTCTTCCAGCCCATCCGCCCCACAGCGCCGTGAAAGAGACAATCGGCCACGCCTCCCCACCTGGCCTTCCTCACTGGGCGCAGCTGCACTGGCGGCTCTGCCCTGCCCAGCTCCACCGCCGCCACTTCCCGCAAGACCGCCGGAGGGGCGGGCGGGAGCGCGTTGGCCCGGCCGGCACTCAGCTTACCTTCCTGGCAAGGCTCGGAGACCGCCCAGCACGCCCATCCGCCAGCTCTCCACTTTCTGCCTGCCCCACCAGCCCTGAGGCCGGCGGAGCTCCATAGGTGCGCAAAGGTCCCGGAGCCGAAGCCGGGAAGGCGAGAGGGGCAACGGCGGCAGCAACCGTGCTCTGGCCCAGCAGCGGCGCATCCTTTCCTCCTTCCTTCCTTCCTTCCTTCCTTCCTTCCTTCCTTCCTTCCTTCCTTCCTTCCTTCCTTCCTTCCTGCCTACCATCTTTCTTTCTTTCCTTTCTTTCCTTTCTTTCTGTCTGTCTTTCTTCCTTCCTAACATCTTTCTTTCTTTCACGGCGGGAGAGCTGGCGCTCAGCTTACCTTCCTGGCAAGGCTCGGAGACCGCCCGGCATGCCCATCCGCTGGCTCTCCAGGCAGTGCCACTTTCTCCATGCCCCACCAAGGCCCCCACCAGCCCAGAGACTGTGCTCCTGGACGGCACATGACAGGGGACACGCCTGGGGGAGGGTTAGGGGAGAGAGGGAGAGGGAGAGGGAGAGAGAGAGAGAGGGGGGGGAGGGAGGGAGAGGGAGAGAGAGAAAGAGAAAGAAAGAAAGAAAGAAAGAAAGAAAGAAAGAAAGAAAGAAAGAAAGAAAGAAAGAAAGAAAGAA
>QLTV01003675.1:2718052-2753892 GCA_003457575.1 Thermophis baileyi | reverse complement strand
TTGTTAAGTGAGTTTCACCACATTTTACAAGTTGGCCACGCCCACCCGGTCACCTGACCACCAAGCCATGCCCACCTGAAGGGGGTGGGGGGCACTGAGCAGGGATGGGTTCTAACTTACCTCGCTGACGGTTCGCTTCCTCCCACGCCGCGTGGCCGTGCCTCGTGGGCACGTGTGCGCTTCATGTGCATGCGCAATCCCCCCCCAAAAAAATGCCGAAAACAAGATGGTGACGCATACGCAGTGCCGGAAACTCGGCTTCTGTGCATGCGCAGAAGAAAATAAAAATATTTTAAAAATTCAAAAAAAAATTCAAAAAAATTCAAAAAAAAGATGGCGGCGCCCATGAACCGGCACCGACCGAACCGGATCGGTGACGTCATCGTGATGTCACCAGCGGGTCGCTACCGGTTCGGGAAAACCAGTCCGAACCGGGAGGAACCCACCTCTGGCACTGAGGATGAGTTTGTAGCACCAAGGGGGCGGTGGACTGAAAAGGTTTGGGAACCACTGCTCTAGTACAAATTCTTCTTCTCTCTGAGCAGCCAAAGTTACTTTCTGAAAAGCTATATACAAAGTCATACAGCTTATTTTTCCTAGCAAGCACAGAGATTTGTGAAGAACTATGAGTGCGTCGGTTTCTAGCTCCCTCCATGGCAGTGCTGCTCATGTGCATTCATGCAATATTGACTGAAAACAAATCCTGGTTCCAGATTCCAGTGGCACCAGTAACAATTCCAGTACTTGGTTTTATGAAATCCAACTACTAACCTTGTAATATTTAGCACAAAAATTGACATTTTTTCATTAAATCATGATATAGTATTACCATCCTTAAGGAAGAACCTATATTGAAAAAGTGTTTAGTTTTCATCAGTCTTCATTTCAGAAGAGAGGGAATATTACATCCAGGAAAACAGGGACATGGTACCACTTGCATGTGAAAATCTGAGTGCATTCAAGGTGCCCATGGATAACATGGATTGGAGTGCTTCTTCAAGAGTGGGGAAGGCTGGTTTATATCACTTGGTGTTCCGGGAATAGCCATTATTCACTAAGCATCCTGTAACAGAAGCCTAAAACAGTTTAGGCTTCTGAACAGAAGCCTACTGCAAAGCAGTACCAAGAACTGCATAGTGCATACATATGATTTATCAAGGGTTCCCAGACTGAGATCATATTAAATACAGTATAGATAAGACAATCAAGCAGATGGGAGATATTTCAGCCATGCAGATATTTTGCAGCATTGATCATCTAAGACAGTGGTTCTCAACCTTCCTAATGCCACGACCCCTGCCCCGCCGTCGCGACCCTCCCCCTCCCCCTCCCCGTGCATGCACGTTGCCAGGCGAGAAGCAATGAGGTGACAAAGGGGGCATGGCACCAAGATGGCAGGCTAGCACACGCGGCCCTTCCGTCGGCGCCTGCGCATTTGTGGGCCACCCGTGCGTCACACCGTCCCCAGGTACTCGTATGTGGACGGATAGAGGAGCGGTGTCTCGGTTCCTAAGACCATCGGAAATGTGTGTTTTTGGATGGTCTTAGGCGACCCCTGTGAAAGGGTCGTTGGACCCCCAAAGGGGTCGCGACCCACAGGTTGAGAACCGCTAATCTAAGAAGACAGGGCCATCCAGCTATTAAAGAGACAACATCAATTTTTAACAACATTCTGCTCCCACTTCATACTCATAACCCTAACTCTTTCCAAAGCGCATGTGGCCTTGTAAAGCCCATAAAGCGAATCAGTGCATTTTGAACTAAAAATGGCCCAAGATGACGTAGGTCTAGTTCTTTTCTTATTTCACTTTGCTGCCAACTGCAACACTTCGCTGGCCTTCCGATTTCCCCTGGCTGAGGCCCGCGTTTCCCAAAGGGCGGGAAAGGAAACGTCCAGAGATTTAAGCTCAGGACCAACCAATAAACCTTGGTTTAATTACGGACTATAGCGCAGGGCGCCACGTGCCCTGGCGGTGAAGAGAATCGCAGGCAGCCAACGAACACCTTCAGCCGCCTGACCTTACCGAGAAGCGCACCCTCTCCCGCCTCCGCCCCACGAAAAGTTAAATGTTGGCACTCGCACTTGGCTTAAAAGAAGGGTAGCCAAGGAAAAGAAAGAAAAAAAAATCTCCGCAGTTCCAAAGAGGAGATCTCTCAGGGAGAAGGGCTTGTGAATTGTGCTTGTGCTTGTGCTTGTGAATAATTGAAAGCCCGCAACTAGATGAATGGGGAGAACCTCTCTGCAAAACAGGGAATTGTCGGAAAGGAGGGGAAAAGAGGCACAGCTAGCTCGTTAGTCGTCTTCCCCGGGGCGAGGGCTGACCCAGGCTGCCTTTCAAGGTATCAAGGTAACTAATAAATAGAGAAGCCCTTCCGCAGCGCCACTTTCCGTAAGCCTCGGTTGGACGCCAACCCCATCCCTTAGAAGTGCAGCCTTCCAGATGCTTTGGGAAGCCAGATTTCAGCCCCGCCGCGAATTCTGGGACTCGTGATCCTAAAGCATCTGGAGGACGTCAAGTTGAGGAAGACTGCCCTAGGGAGATCCTGCGAGGCTCCAGGGCTTCCACGATGGCCACAACGAACGCGCCACTTACGCGGGACGGCCCGGGTGCTTCGCCAAACGACGAGCAACCGAGCTCGTATTTCGCGAAGAACACGCCGCTTCTCTCCGTCAGCCCCGCCTGCATCCCCTTGGCCTTTAAAATGGGCGTTGTGGTAGTGTTCGTGAATTCAAGGCACCGAGCTGCACGGCCACTGGTGCTATGCCGCCTAGCTCTCCGAGAGAATTGGGCGGGAGCGGGTGCGCGACGCCTCGTATGATAGTCCCGTTCCCCAAGGGGTTCCTCTCCTCAGAGCTCGAAGGCGCGCATTTTCGCTCGCCCTCCAGAAACTACGCGGAGATACACACACACACACCGGCCTTGTATGCCAGGCAGCCTCTCCTTGCCCTACAAGTTGACCGAAACCTTCTCTCCCTCAGCAATCCATCAACGTCCCGTTCCTTGGTGGCCAGCCTGGTAGCCCACCGCCCCGTCCTCGTCCTCGTCAGCCAGCCCCACGCTCCCTTTGGGGCAGAAGCTGGCCCGTTTGCCTCCCGCTTGCCCAAAGCGTTGCCCCGTGAAGCTGCTCGAGCAGCTGCCGGGCCGCTGCCCCTTCTGCCGCACGCGCGAAGTTTTGGCGCTCAGGTCTCTCTTCTCCGTTCCTCCCCCGCTTCTCCCGCCCTCGCTCGTCGTCGCCGTTGCCGGGCTCTGCTCCCGCGGCTGCCAACGACAGGACAAAGGCACATTAAACACGTGATGGCGAAGGCGCTTCATAAATGGGGCCAGGAGGCAAAGAAGGGGTGTGCGCGCGGAGACAGACCGTTCAGAAGAAAGGGGACGTCGGGCGAGCCGCAATAGCCGGAGCAACGGCGGGAGGTGGAGACGGCTCGGGCGCAAGGGAAGGGGGCGGTGGGCGCAGCTTCTTATCCTCGGGGAGCGGCAAGGAAGAGAAGCACGGGAGAAGCACATGGCGAGGGGCGCGGACAAGCAGAGGCTGGCGCACCCCCTGACTGGCTGAAGGGGAAAAGCGAGCGGTTGTCCACACCTGCCTGCCCTCGCCTTCCCTCCTTGCTTGGGCTCGTACCGCCGCCTTCTCGCACGCAACACCCCTTGCCTCTCACCCGCCTTGCCCGCCCTCCTCCTTCTTCCCTCAGTACCGCTGGGCGAGAAGGGTCGTCGCCGGCCACCGCTTCAGCGACCTCTCTTGGGCTGGGCGTGAGGTGCCGTCAAAAGAGAGCACGAGGCGCCGGCAGCCGTTCAGCGAAGACCAGCGCCCTCCGGCTTTCTTTCTTTCTCTCTCTCTCTCTCTCTCTCTCTCTTCAAGCCGCGGGTTTGGGGAAGAGACGGTGCCATGTGAATGTGGAGGAAGGTAAGGAAAGGGGCGCTTTGGTGGGGTTTGCTTCTTTGCCTCGGCTCTAGGGAGGAAGCCGGTCCACTGTAAGACGCGCGAGTGCTGCGAGGAGAGCCCGCTCTTGGCGCCCTGGTTCGAAGCCCCGTTAGGGAGAAGGCGCATCCACCCATTTCATTCCATGCCATCAAGTCAGCCGTGGCTGAGTTCCTCTAAAGGGGACAAACTCACTGGATCATCCGAAAGGTAATGCGAGTTAATTGTTCTGCTCTCCGCAGCAGATAAAAAACACTTGAGAGTTCAGCCCGCACACGGTTGGAAGACCGAGTCTCCATTGATTTAATTGTATCTGTGCACGGTTATCTTTGAACTCCGATCCTAAGCTTCCGAATCGGTAGAACTTGCTGGCAAGTAATGTACTCGGGTTATCAGTGAATTAAGTCATGGACGTTTTATTTCCCAAGTCTGCAGATATATGTATTTTAAAGTGTTCCTTTAAGGTTCCTCAGACAGCTTAATGTGTGTCTACTGTAGCAAGCTCATTGTGTGCAAATGCCTTATCAATCCATCTGAATCCATCTGGCTACCCAAATGCATATACTTACCTATTAAGCTGGTTTTAAGCGCTTTGAGGATCGCCTGCCATAGATATTTTGGAAAATTTGAGCATGGTATCAAGTATTTGGAAACTCATCAGTTATGCCATAAAGAATCAATAGGAACCATCAGTTGGGCATTAAACAATAATTTGCCAATGGCATTCAGAATAATGGATTGTTGCTTAAATCGTTAAATCTTCCAATTCCTGATGAATCGTGAAATGGTTTTTTTTTTTTTGCAGCCTTATAATCTGAATCCACATGCCAATGACCTTTGTTAAGATATTTGGGATTTCTTGAATTAGCCAGAAACAGACAGAAGGGTGTCTCAATGAACAGAGAAATAGTTATTGATTAATAGGAAAGCCTTTTCTTGATACCGTGTCTTGGCTCTCTATAGGCTTTAGTGTACTTCATATATTAATGAAGAAGATAGCAAGGGATGTTTATTCAAATTAGCTAGGTTTCAATATGCCTATTTATTAATATGTAAAATGATTATTGGTATTTATTTGCTGCAATAGGCTAAACCTCCACATGAATTTTTTTTTAAATGCAATCAGTTTTTTCATAGATATATGTCTTAATAACAATTGTTCACCATTATGGTTAACTACACTGTTCCTTTCTTCTCTTTATATTGAAGTATAATTGAGGCTACTCAGATAAGATCAAGCCAATGTGTCTATAAAAGAAGACAAGACTGAGTAGATTATTTCCTCTAAATTTAATTGTTTTGTTTAATGGACATGATTTAGCAGAGGGGAGAAAATACAAGATATGACAAGAGCCAATCTTGTAGACCGGTAGTTTTGTGGTTAACAATATGTGTTCATTTTTCTCCATGCAGAGCAGTCACCTTCTAGGTTCCCCTAGGACTTTGTCAGACATAGAGGGTTTCATCTTTAATCCTAAGCCTTTGGTGATTAATAATGGAAGATATTGTTATTGATTTTTCCTGTCTTTCCTCCGTTCTCCCTTCACTACCAAACTCCCAACAATGAAGACTTTAAATAGGAGAAAAATATCACAATAGTTTTTGCTCTCTGATCATCCTGGATGAAGCAATGTTCATGAGGGATTGAAAGACCGAAACAAACCCAATATATTGAGAAAACCCAATATTGGAAAAATATTTCAGAATTTTTATTTCAAAACTAGCATTCAAAATACAGTAAAGTAAGGTTAAATTCTAATGTTAAGCATCAGGTATTTTGACAGAATTCTTTTTAGAATCTCAAAAACATACGTGCTAGTATGCAACATAAAACTAAAGACAAGATAGCCAGATTTCTTAAGTGGAATAGTGGCTTCTGTCATTATTCTATATTTGAAATGATGTTAAGAGGATGAATATTCTAGTTTTTAATATAAAGCTACAGTTCATTGTACTTTAAGGAAACATTGCTACTTGACCCTATTGTTTAGTTTAAAGTATTCAAAAACATATAAAGAGATTATTAAAAAATAATAAACTAGATTTGTTCATCTCTCGATGGAAATTGTTTCTACAAGTTAAGAAATCAATGTACACAGTGCACACAAATTTATTTATTTCTAACAGCTTAGGTATTGTAGTGTGTGTTTCCTTACTCTTCTTGTATCTTCTTATGATGTCATTGTTCTTTGCTTTACAGAATATGTATGTTTGCTCCTTGTATTACTGCAGTTGTTTGACCTAGGGACATGATCAAAGTAGCATGTTTACATCTAATGACATCAAAATAAGAAAATGGTTAGCACTGGAACAATTAGCTGAGAATACTATTTTTCACATAGCTGGAATGATATAGGTTTGCCTTTTTACAAGAAGAGAAAAAACTCATTAGTGTGATGACAGCTCATATTCTGCAGTGGGTGGAAATTAACTATAGGAGAAAAGGCATGAGCATCTAATTAGTTTAAAGCCAAATTTACACATGTTAAATCACATTAACATGAGAGAAGCTATGTAGGAAATGCAGAGGATGATCTTAACTATACTGGAAAGAGAATACACTTATATTCATAAACAATAATTTCATTGAATGCTAATGAGTATTTGAAAAAAATCTAAAAACATCCAAGTATAGAGTATTTTTATCAATGTGCACATAAAGTCTCTGGTATCTCAAATATATTGGAAAATAATGTAATAAATAATTTTACCAAAGCTGGACAAGATCTAATATTTGAGAAATTTAAGCACAATCTTAAATTTACTTACAAGATCAAATTTGAATGGGACCTTCTGTCAAGATTGCATTGTACCTTGCCTTTGAACTTCTTACAGTTGTTCTTTTAATCATAAAGTTGCTTCAGTTGCATGGATGATGTGTCCTAAGTACGATGATGTGTCCTTACGTTGTTGAACTTGGAAAACTAGCCAACTGAATTATAAAAAGACATATAAACCTTCCTTAATTTCATATGACATAATATTGTTTAAGAAAATCTAGTTAATGTTGCCAGTTCCTTGAAAGTTTGGGTTCTAGTTAACTTAGTACTTAAAGAAAGATTTGTAAAATATTAAAATGTGAGCAAAAATCTCAACTATATTAGAACTTTGTTTTTCCACAGGAGTTTCATTCTGAGTATACAAGACTACTGCATCTACTTTCCTACATCTCACTAATTTATTATGTGAAAAGTTAAAAAGAACCCTAAAAAACTTGTGTCTATTTCAGAAAAACTTATTTCATTAATTTTTCTAGCAAACCATTCATACTTCCAGCAAATGAGGAATTGTTTTTTGTCCCCATTAGGTATGTGAGCTGTTTTTCTCCTCTTTGATCATGCCTGTATTATTAGTTTTATTAGTGGCTTTCTAAATCAAAAAAGAAAAAGAAGAAAAACATGTGGACCTGCTCTGTACAGTATCCATGAATCAGGAAACTTGAATATTTGGATGCTGTTACTAGCAACAGCGACATTGTCCAGCTAATTGCTAATTTAAAAGGTTTATGGTCAGCAATCCCAGTGTATGGTTATAAGTGTGACTGTACAAGTGAAAACAAAAGCTAGAAAGAAATAGATCCTTTCTCTATTCTTGTTCTCCTATTTGTAATAGTCTATGTGCCAAGTCTTTCTATTAAAAGCAATTTTTCAAACATGCCAAGACAACTTTAATTGGGTTAGGGTTAGGGTTAGGGTTAGGGTTAGGTTAGGGTTAGTTTCAGTGTGAATGAAATTTTGCTTTATTCCTATACTGTTGACTAATACAGGCATATTTATTGCCCATTCCTCTGAACATGCAGATGTTTATTTGGAGTTATTGTGGTGTTTATAGTTATGTTAATAAGATCTTACAGAATTAACATTTGCAAACTATGATGATTACTTATAATAGCAATATCTGAACCTTCTAATTTAAGGAAAAATTCTGCTCATTATTTCATCCCAAAGTTTAAGATTCTTTATACCTGAAGAATGTTTTGTAAAGACTTTTCCTCACTGGGACAAAAAATACAGCTAAAACAACCTATGTTTGTTTTGTTTTTAAGTCACAGTACAGCTAGAATTTTAAGACAGAGTACATTTTGTACATACACACATTCATGTTGTTAGACATTCAAGTGTTCTTACTGTGTCCATTCCTGAATACAAGCAGGACCAAATCTATAGTTTTTCAATATATTGTTATAACAGCAGAGTAGCTAGGTACAATAAAAGAACAAGCTATCCCTCCTAAACTAGCTGCTTATGGAATTACTACTATGCTATTATAGCTAGTCAAGTAATAATACCAGGATGAAAAAAGCTGTGCTTGCTTAAATTCCTTCTTCTGTTGAAATCTCTGGCCTGCTAGTATATCACTAATAAACAAATTAAATACTTGCATTTAAAAATTAATTCTATATTGTTACGATTGAATAGTAAAAGGACATTACTAAAAATACTACATTTGTCTCAAGCTTTTCATGATCTGGAAATCATTTGATGTCTTTAGCAGTCATGGTTACTGAGTTAGTCATATTCATTATAAAGGCTAGAGTAGAAGATACTGATTAAGAAACACTAAAAATCTATTTTAGTCAGATGGAGTAAATTTTCACACCTGCATTTTAGGAAAGCTGGTAAAATTTTCCTTCCCTTGATGACTCTGTGAAATTACTAAGGAATTGTTATTTTTAGCCACATCAGCCTGTTTTTAACATAGAATGTCAACGGGATGACTCTAGTATATCCATCATCTAAGAAAATCATATGAAGTTTATTTCCAGAATGCTAAAAGAAAAATCTAAAGATGATTTGTTTATTAATATATTTTATTAATTAATTATTACTTCAGTCTTCTTCTGAAAGGAGCTTAGAAAAGTTTACAGGTCTTAAAAACCTCTCAATAAATCAGCATTGTTTAAAAATAAAAAGTACAAATATTAAAAGCAAAATTCTCTTTTAAAAAGACAGAAAATATACTCTGGTCATGGATTACATAGTACATAGGCAAACAGGAATGTCTTCCACTATTTCTGAAAAAAGACTGGAGCGTAACTGGTTTTCAACTGTGATGCTGTCCTTAAGTTCTATTGATGCCCACACACTGGGAACTAAACCACCAGTGGTAGCTTGCAAAGTGTTCCACAACTGGTTTTGGTGCAGGAGTTAAAGGGTGTTGGAGGACATGATACTTTAAATCTTTAGGTGCCATTTATTTTGATAGTGTTCTTTCACATTGTATTTCTTACATTTCTTCTTTTCACATAGTTTATGTAAGTTTCAGAAAGAGTAGGTGCTCCACATGAAATATTTGTTATGTATTAAAACATGTATAGGTCACAATCCTATACAACCTACTTGAGAGTAAGTCCATTGAAGTCAGTGGAATGTATATCCAAAAAACATGCAGTGCTGAACATTCCTTACTGTTTGGAATAAGAAGTCTGAATTGGTGATATCAAGCATTTCTTCAATACTTGTAAGATTTTTCACTGATCCAGTAAACAAGTAGGATAGTACTTTTTATTAAATAAAATATGTTTATTTTAAATACAAAAATGAATTTATTTTGATATAGGAGGCTAACTTTTTCAAACAGCTGAAATTGTTAAATAGAGTAGTTTCAACTCATTAGTTTCCCTTTTAAGCAAAACCATTTGCACAATGGTGATTCAAGAAGAATATCTTGGAAATATGGTGTAACACATTAATGTACATGATGGAATCGATTTTCCCTCAATAAGGGTGTCTACACACACACACATTTTAGCTTTAAATTGATTAAAGATAGACACTCGTTTGTGAAAGGATCTCCCACGTTTGCCCTTATGTGTAGATATCACATTTAGTAGGAGTTATTTGTTTTCCTTCTTAAAGGCAAGGTCCATCCAGTTGCAATAATGCACTGTAGTTTATATACTGTATCAGTGTACAATTGCAAACTACTGCAAGTTAGATTAAATATTTGCCATGCTCTGTAGTGGTTCAGCAACTTGTTTATCAGTCAAATCTACTTCTAAGAGATATGATTAAGATATTTAGTGGCAACCTGTAACTGAAGATGTGTGAAGAAGGTAGTATCTATGTTAACTTGCTGAAACTTCATTAAAGTATGCAGATGAGTATGCTAGGCAATACTACCATTCTGTCTTTTCCTAATTCTGTAACTATATATGTGAAAAATGTCTTTTCTTCATTTACTTATTTCTCAAATATAAAATTGCATATACTTTTATACCGTTCATTGCTGTACACATTTAACTTCATGCTTTTGAATTACTTTCTAAACTATACCTTGACAATAGTTTGCTACTAAGTATTAATTATTCTGGTCTTTTTCCCCAGATTATTCCTTCCTTCTTTTCGCAAATGTATTAACACTTTTTCAGCTTCTTTGGGCTATTGCATGAGATTCCTTTTTCTAACTATACAAATCAACATTTATTAAAATATTCTATAGGAGAGGCCAAAATACAAATACTGTACATGTCAATCTTCCATGCCAAATCTGAATGGGAAAATAATAATTATAATTATCGTATTAGTTTATAAAAACAGAAATAATTACATATAACTTTGTATCTCTTATAAATGGTTGATATTCAGGAAAAATAATTGGAAGTATTCCCTCAAACACCAGTTAACTATAAGATTCACTGCCAGTAATCATAAACAATGGTTCCAATTTATCTGAGCCAATGGGCATATTTGACTGCCAGCATTAGGAGCAGTAAGCTGTGATATATCAGCTGCTGGAAAATACAATGGAGTTGGTAGTGCAGTGGTCATGTCTTCCTCAAAGTTTAATTGGCCATAATGGAGAATACAAGCAGAGTAATAGGCATTCAAACTGATCCATATATATACACACACAAAAAAAAAATACATACAGTTACATAAACATACATACATGTAAACAAATAACTCAAGTTTAACAGTTCATTTGGACATTTTTTATAAATATTTTGTAAATATTTTGTAAATATTTTATTTCCAGTAACCAGAGTCAATATTAAATATGAAAGCATTTTTAGAAAATTTAGCTGTCATTATAAATTAATTTTAAATTGCATTATATGTTTTTGGTTTTGCTTGTGAGTTGCCTTGAGAAGGCCTTTGGTCTGGAAAACTCTAGAAACAAAACTTTTATTTACTTATTTGTTAAATTTATTTGCTGCCTGTCTCGCCCTGGGACTACTCTAGGCAGCTTACAACAATAAAAAGGTAGATATGAAAAAAGTGTAAACAAAACAGAAGTAAAATAATAGTACAGTAAAATAATGAAAAAGAAAACAAGAATACATCAACATGATAACAGAAAGATGGATGTTGCAGAGCTGAGAACAAGGGGGGGGGAGGTGGAATCTGCCATCAATTTAGCAGCTAGGACAAGCCTATTGTCCTAGCCGAGCAACACAGTTCTGGACGTATGCCATTAAGTAACCTGGACCTATGCCATTAAGGGCTTTAAAGGTCATAGTCAACATCTTGAACTGCATTCAGTAGCAGACCGAAAGCCAGTGAAGTTTACAGAGCAGAGGTGTAATATGGGCCATCCTATGGACCAGCTAAAGCTTCCATATGGATTTCAAGGGTAGTCCCGGGTAGAGCACATTGCAGTAGTCCAGATGAGAGGTGACTAGGGCTTGAATAACTGAGCACAGGGAGTCATGATTCAGGAAAAGTTGCAGCTGGTGCACAAATCGGAACTGTGGTCTCCTAGTCACGCCTTCCATCTGCTCTTTAAGCAGGAGGCATGAGTCCAGGAGAACCCCAATATGGCAAACAGTCTGAATCAGGGGTGAAATTCAAAATTTTTCTCTACCAGTTCTGTGGGCGTGGCTTGGTGGGTGTGGCAGGGGAAGGATATTGCAAAATCCCCATTCCCTCCCCACTCTGGAGCCAGCCAGAGGTGGTATTTGCCGGTTCTCCGAACTACTCAAAATTTCCGCTACCGGTTCTCCAGAACCTGTTAGAACCTGCTGGATTTCACCCCTGGTCTGAATGGGATAGTGAAATCCCATCCAGAACTAAAGATGACAAAAACTCAGATCCTGAGGCTCCATGCACTTCAAAGCCACTCAGTCTTGCCAGGGTTCAGTCAAAGTCTGTTGTCCCCCATCCAAGTCCCTATAGGCTCCAGGCATCGTGAGAAGGCAGAGATAGCATCACTCGGGTCACCAGGTGTAGAGATGTGGAACTGAGTATCATTCAGCATATTAATGATACCTCAACCCATAGTAGTGACAGATGATATCATCCAAAGGCTTCATGTAGATATTAAGCAGGAGAGGAGACAGTAACTAGCCCTGCAGGACACTGTAAATGAGTAATCAGTGGCTGGATTTCTCACTCCCTATCAACACCGATTGAGACCAACCTTGGAGAAAGGAACTGAACCAGCACAAAACTGTGCCGCCCAGCCCCAACTTGCGTAGCCTGCTTTCTGCTTAAATAAACTGTCTAAAAAAAACAATTACAGAATCTGCGTTTTATGTTGTACAGAATTGATGAAGTTAAGCTTTCATGTGGTATATTTTAATATAGATAAGTTTAACATAGCAAATTAGAAATGGATGGTCAGGCCTGTAAATGAAGTTGCTTTCAGATAGAAGCTTATGAATGTGAACAGTTCTCATTTTTAACTAAGTTCCATTTCCTAATACTATGTCCTTGTCAATTTTATTAAGATCGAATACAACTTTTATTCTACCTTGAACAGTTCAACTTGCAAGTCATTATTAACTTTTTAGAAATATAACTGTTTCATATTTTCCCATGTAATTTGTTATTTTGTTGTCACCTGAGGAGTGAAACTTACTTCATGAGTAAATAATAGTAAGCAGCATACTTGTCAGTACTTGACATTCAGTGTCACAGAGGGCGCAAAGCAAATTGTTCTGATTTTAGCTAAAGATGCTGCAATGGATTTTTAATTGTTTACACTGCTGCTTCTCCTGTTTTAAATTACTTCAGTAGTTTTGCTGGGATGCATTAGCAAGTGCTTCAGATTCCTGTTTTATGCATATAGTATTAATTTGGTTGACTTCAAATTGCATTTTATGTTTTTCTTTATGTTTTCTTAAGAGGTTTTTTTTGCCCTGAAACCATGTAGAAATATTATTAAATGAATTGATAAATGTAAAAAAAAAGTCTTTTCAGAGTATAAGGAATTGAGGCAGGGAACTCTTAATCTTCATTGAAACAGTTGATGAAAAGTATTCTATTTAATCTACAAAATACGTCAGAGAAAGAATGATACCAAATTTCAGAAAAACAACACAGCAAAACCTTGCCTGCAGTATAGGTAGTCCTTGACTCACAACAGTTCATTTAGTTACCCTTCAAAGTTACAATGGCACTGAAAAAAGTGACTTATGACTTTTTCACACTTACGACCATTGCAGCATCCCCATGGTCACATGATCAACACTGAGATGCTTGGCCATTGACTCATATTTATGACAATGTCCTGGGGTCATGTGATCACCTTTTGTGACCTCCTGACAAGCAAAGTCAATAGGGAAACCAGATTCATTTAACAAATGTGTTACTAATTTAACCACTGCAGTGATTCACTTAACAACTGTGGCAAGAAATGTCATAAAATGGGGCAAAATTCATTTAACAACTGTCTCACTTAGCAACATAAATTTTGGGTTCAATTGTGGCCGTAAGTCAAGGACCACCTGTAGATGTCCTTTCACCAAAAGGGATTATACTGCAAGTTGATTTATACTGCAAGTTTAATTCATGAATTAGTTACCTAATTCAGTCTGATGCAAAACTTACTTAGGGAAGATCCAATTCTGGACTTAATTCCTAACAATATAATCCTATATCTGTTCAGAAGCCAAGCTCTACTGAGTTCAGGGAGCTTTGCTTCCAATCAAGTGTGTGTATCATTGTATCTTAAATAGATTCGGTTTTAGGAGAAAACAAAAGTCAAAAGGAGTCAAAAAGATATGAAAAAGTGAAAAAGATGGATTGATTAGATTGTCTAATAATGAAAGACAACACAAATATAGTGGGCATACCAGAATAACATTTTACTGATGTCATTCATGAGTCTAGCAATAGCACTTAGACTTATATACCGCTTCACAGTACTTTTACAGCCCTCTCTAAGCGGTTTACAGAGTCAGCATATTGCCCCCAACAATTTGGGTCCTCATTTTACCCACCTCGGAAGGATGGAAGGCTGAGTCAATCTTAGAGATGGATGGGCTGTTAACTTCTTCCAGGCTGAAGGCATCATCTCTATTGTTCATTGAGTTCAGGGTGTCTTTCCTCAGTTGCCATTTTCAGTTGCAACAGAATTTATCTGTCGGCCTGAATTTTATCTCCATGCTCATATTTAACTACTCCTTTCTAATCTCTTAAACTATTGATTTAACCATAAACATTAAAGATTATTCAATTCCATTCTTTTCTAGAACATTTAGTTTTCTTCCTTTAAGCATACGTTCCGTTGGGCTTTCTCACCGCATTTGGAAGAGATGTGTTTGCATGACCAGATTAGCCTTGAAGAAACTAGAGTGTAGGTTAGTGGTTTGAAGGATAGTTTTGAATGTCTCTTTCACACAAAGTAGTGGAAACTCCACAAAACAGTGCACTTTCTCCTTTCTAAAGAGTGAAATAAAGCTGCCATATTGCTTCGTGCCTGCTTCTTCTAGCAGGTCCATTAGCTGGGAAAGGCTTCTATGTGTGTATGCAGGTACCAAAGCTGTTCCAGTGCTTCCAAGGAGCTACTGGAAGTGCCAGAAGATGTATTTTCAAATGCACAATTTATGATACAAAATTCTTTTCCAGCTGCTAGATTTGTCAGAGGGGGCAACTGAAGATAGAAGTGCAATTACATCAAATAAATAAGTTTATACTTTGGGAGTCTTTCTGACCTCAGTGTTAAATATGAACGTTCAGATGCTGCTGGGTTAAATAAGTAAATCATCTGAAACTGTAACCAAGCCCTTTAAAATGGTTATTTGTGCAATGATGTCAGCCAGGTTGAAAAAAACTGGAATTCTTAAAAGATAGTTTAGGCTGTGCCTATCATGCAGAATGCAACTGATTGAACGTACCTGGGCTGGCCAAGCTACATTTAGATACTGGTGCTTGTCAGTACAATTTAAAGCACTGATTTTGAGCTTTAAATCAGATTTGGGGAATATAAAGACTTGCCATTGGCTATGAAACCTGAATCTTTCCTGCTTCAAAGATTTAAACAAATAATTAACGATTGTTTTCATTTGAACCAGTCTGTGTATACTCTGAAATATTCTTTTCTTGCTTGCCTGCTGCAAAAGGCATTGATTAGCTAATGCAAGATAGAAGATGTTTTAGTAGTCATGATACATTTCTGAAATGAGCTTCTAGACATCTTCTTTGGAAGTATTCAGAAAAAGTCCAAAGAGCTTTTCTTCCAATTGTTTTTTCTTGATTTTTTTTTTGGGGGGGGGGGGAGGAGGTGATTTTACTTGTAATTAATGTATTTAAAGGTTAATGATTTTATGCTGGTTTGGGGGAGGGTTGTTTCATTGCATTGCTTCATTATGTTTACTATCTTGAACAATGCATTCTTAAAGTCAGCCTAAAAAATAAATTAAATGAAAAGACTTTGTCTTTTTCTTATGAAAGAATGCTACCAGATTCTATATTGGAAACATTTATAGAAGAGTCTTTCTATTGATGTAGTAGGATCCATTCTCCTCCTCCTTCCTTTTCTTTTTCTCGAATCCTTGAAGATTTGGGGGTTTTTTATTGTTGGAAAAGCATAGTCCTATGCAACTATATATATCTTTGTCATTTTGTAGAGTTAATCATCAAACTTCAAATTTTCACTGATAGTTGCAAGGTATATGCATTAAATGTATACAAATAAATTCCAAGAAAATGGATTTCAATGGGAATTGAATTAGTTGTTTTAGCTTAGCTTTAATGTAGTTTTCAGTGTTTTAATAGGTGCAAGTACACATTGCCTGTGATTTGCAATTATTATATTCTCAAAAGCAAACAAAGAAACAGAAGAGAATCCAGCTGCATTCCCAAAAGACTATACTCTTTTACTAATGAGCTCCCTTGTATTCTAAAAGAAATTTGTATTTGCAAAATACAGTAACTTGAAAATTACTGTGATAATCTAAATGTAGAAATATGGGGGAAATGGGACATCATGGTGGGATTTGCTTATCATGATATGGTTGATCATGGTGCTTGAACAGTAAACATACAAAGCAGCAATTTGTGGATTTTTAGAAAATCTCTGTACATATGTTTATATGTACTTTAAATCAAGTTACTATCTGAATATTTTTCTGCACTTTTAAGATAGGAAAAGTTGTAAGGAAGAGTTGGCTGGCAAACTGTTCATTGCAGCTTTGTCATTAAATTGTTTAGCTTCATAAAATATGAAATGAAGTGACATTAATACAATATGCATAGTCATCTTTATGAATCTTATATAGCTAATTGAGAAGATCTCACAGCAAAAATTCTTTTTGTTATACACAACTCTGAAATTTTCCTTTTTTAATGTAATGAGATACACTGATTTTTGTTAAGGATTTCTTTATTTTGTTCCAATAATTAGTATATTTTAGAGTTAGCTATATGTTGCAAAGCAATTAAATTTGATTCTGTGCTATGAATTTTATTAAAATTAGTTGTGAAAATTTAATAAAAAATTCATCATTACATATTTTAAATCAGTTCATTGGGAAGTTTCTTCCACTTATATTACTGTGTTGTGAACATATTTTAAATTTTACTCAGATCCATATTGGATTAATGGTGATTCCAGTTATATGTAAAATCTAGTGGCTAAGCTACAGTGATGGCGGTGTTTCACAAGTCTCAACTGTGAAAAACTTTTCTCTTTAAAATGTAATTAAACAAAATAAGTGCTATAATACAAGAAGCAACAATATGATAGTGGTAAAATAAAACAGCAGTGTAATAATATTAACAGTTATTTATGTAATGATTGTATATAACTAAATGTATTCTAATAATATAAGCAGAGTTTTCTTTTGTAATGTACATCGTCAGCACCTACTGATTTTTACCCTGATTTTTAAAATTCTCATTTAAGTCAGTTTAAAACTGGTTTCTACCTAGATAGTCCTTGGTGATATTTAATTCATGGAATGGAATGTTTGAACTGCAACTTTAATAAGTGGAGAAGTTGCCATTTTAGCTATAAATAGAAAAGCATTAGGTAGGTTCCAAAGGGAAAAATAAGTCAGGAAGCAATGTCCTCAGAAATTTAAGAGACAAGTTTATTAAAGGAGAATAAAGCTGGAAAACATTAAAAAATGAAATATGTAAAAAAGATTTGTACGGCATATGACATCTGACTCACATATTGGCTAGATTCACACATAATGCTATACTATAAGAGGATTGGTTTGGTTGTGGCTTAGGGATGGCTCTAACCAATATAGTTGATAAATCCTGGTTTATAGCTGAGTTTATGTGAATCTAAAAATTACCTTAGACCAGAGTTGAGCAAAATTACATAATATGATTGTGAACACAGTTGATGATTTTGAACCAGCTTGATAATTCTGTAACTGAAGCCTTATTAAAGCATACAGCTTTATGTGTGCCTTCCATTAAGTTTTACAGAAGACAAATAAATGATAGTTCATTTAAGAGAGAGAGAGAGAGAACTGTGTGTCATGTAAGATATTTAACTTAGATGCTATAATTATGTTTAAATAGGACATTGAAATAATATACCATACTTGACATATGAAAGTTTTTTAAGAAGTAAATATCAGTTATTCAGAACTTTTAAATATAAAGTAATGCAAGTAATAAATTGGGAGAACCATTATTGGGGGAGCAAGAAGCATCTCAGTTTAGCCCTTCTGTTTTCTCTTTGTACCTTCTTTGGTTTTGAGGAAAGGCCTTTCCTGAAACTGGTACTTTGGGATATTTAACTTAAGTTCCAGAAGGTAATCTTAAAAACAATCACTGGTTCAGAAGAACACATTGAAATTATTTAATAAATAAATAAATTTATACAGTCCCCTTTGAGCTGAGGGTAAAGTTAAAGAAGTTAATTAACTATTTGTTTTAACTTAAACGAATAATTATTGTTAACTAAGTTAAAATTAAGTTGAACCAAGTTAAAGAACAGAATAATTTATGCAGAGAAGTGTTGAATAGATGTGTAGGAAACATTGCTACCCATTATTTTTATTTTCTAAGTGAAAGTAAAGGGTTCATGTGGAGCCAAGACATTCTTGTAAATAAAACCATGCTAGAGGCCAGGACTTTATTTTTAGCATGCTTGCTTCCAATATTTTGAATTCAAAGAATAAAATAAATAAGTCGGGACATTAAAAAAGGTATTCCAAGGTATAGCCTGTTCTCGATCTGTAATCTGGATCATGAAGATTAATATGTTCCCTGAATACTAACATACACCTGAGAAAAGGTGTCATTCCTTTAAGAGCCTTGAACAAATGGTTCCTTTAAGAAAGCAACTTTTTTTTTAATAGGATGGAGAAACCTGGGGGAAAAAAACCAGGTTTCTTCAATGGATAGGAGAAAAATGTTATACTCCTGTGGGGTCTGAAGTAATTCTTCTTAAACAGTTTTTAACCTTGCATAGTCATCTTCTGTTCCAATTTATTATAGAAAGTATTATATGGGATAGCATATATTTTTTTTCACTAGGTTTGCATGCTTAGATTTGCTTTAAAAATATTACCTATTTTAAGATCAGATACTGTATGAGGTAAATAGTTGAGAATTAATATTATCCAGCAACCCTGAATTGACTTATTTTGAATCTGATTATATTGATCCAAGTTGGACAAGGACTTAAGCTTCTGCTGAAAGTGTTCATAAAATTTTGACTTGTGTAACTGAAAGAGTATTTATCAAAGTGATTTGATTTCTGCCTTGATTATACATGAATAATAGGTTTCACTTATATTTTTCTTTTTCAATATATTGCAGTATCCTATGATTGGATCAGAGAGGAGCCTAATGACAGCAATTGAACAATATATTCTATGGAACATTCAGTAAAATGATCTGAATCATGTACAGCTTTTTAAGCTTTTCTAAAAACAGCTTATCATATGTTGTATTAGTTTATCAGTATTAAGGAAAATAAAAATAATGGAAAACTAGGGGGAGGAAAAAGGGAATAAGACAGAGTGTGAGATAGAAGGGGGGAAAGAAAAAAAAGGCATTGACACCTGTACACGTGTCCACATGGAAAGAGTATAACTGAAAACCTGCTCTTGTTTCAGTATTCTGCAGCAGCCATTGGTGTTACCGTATTTTAAAAAACAGATCACTGGCTTATGAAATAGAAACGGGAAAACATTTTAAAACATACGCAATAGTGATGGAATACTTTAACCAAAACAAATGTGTACTGTAATATTTCTGCCCTAAGTTTTTAATCATTTCACTGCATAGAAAAATATTCTGCAATTTAATTAATATTCATCTGCTGTAAATATGAGAGACTGATTCAATATTCAGTAGGGCTAAGGACGCTACTCAGTTAAGTTGCTTTTTTATTTCTCACTTCTGTTCCAACTTTGCATATATTTATTTAAGTTTGGTTTTCTCCCCGACAGGACTGCCTGAGATTTTTTTCCAACTCTGCATAACAGTCATCTGGGGTTATGAAGTCAGTCCTAGATGGCCTTGCAGATACAACCTTCAGAACAATTACAACAGACCTTCTTTACATGGGTTCTAACGACATCCAGTACGAAGACTTTAAAAGTGACATGGCCTCCAAATTAGGATACTACCCACAGAAATTTCCTCTGTCTTCTTTTCGAGGTGATTTCCATCCCAAAATGACTGCAGGAGAAGACGCCTCTTTAGGTGCGCACCCATCGGATCAAATCAATATTACAGATTTGTACAACAAAACCTTGTCCCCCTTTAAGGAGAATGAGGAGAACATACAGTGTGGTGATAACTTTATGGACATGGAGTGCTTCATGATTCTGAACCCCAGTCAGCAGCTGGCCATTGCAGTCCTGTCCCTCACCCTGGGCACCTTTACTGTTCTGGAAAATCTTCTGGTTTTAATTGTCATCCTGCAGTCTCGAAGCCTTCGCTGCAGGCCTTCTTACCATTTCATTAGCAGCCTGGCAGTGGCTGATCTCCTTGGCAGTGTAATCTTTGTCTACAGTTTTGTTGATTTCCATGTTTTCCATCGGAAAGACAGCCCTAATGTGTTCCTTTTCAAATTGGGTGGAGTTACAGCCTCATTCACTGCTTCAGTTGGAAGTCTTTTCCTCACGGCGATAGACAGATACATATCTATACACAGGCCCCTCTCCTACAAAAGGATTGTTACCAGGTCAAAGGCTGTTGTAGCATTCTGTGTGATGTGGACAATAGCTATTGTAATAGCTGTTCTCCCTTTGCTTGGTTGGAACTGCAAAAGGCTCAATTCTGTTTGCTCAGATATATTCCCCCTAATTGATGAAAGTTATCTGTTGTTCTGGATTGGGGTCACCACTGTACTCTTGCTTTTTATTGTTTATGCCTATGTGTATATACTCTGGAAAGCTCACAGCCATGCTGTTAGGATGCTCCACCGTGGAACTCAAAAGAGCATAATAATTCATACTTCAGGGGACGGTAAAGTGCAGCAGATCACTAGGCCAGAACAAACACGTATGGACATTAGGCTAGCCAAAACTTTAGTCCTCATTCTTGTGGTTCTGATCATCTGCTGGGGTCCCCTACTTGCTATTATGTTGTATGACGTCTTTGGGAAAATGAACAAGCTTGTCAAGACTATCTTTGCCTTCTGTAGTATGCTGTGTCTGCTGAATTCTACAGTGAATCCAATTATCTATGCTCTGAGGAGCCAGGATCTGAGACATGCTTTCAGAAGCATGTTTCCACCTTGTGAAGGGACCGCACAGCCTCTTGACAATAGTTTGGAGTCTGACTACCAGCATAGACATGCTAACAATCCAGGCAATGTCCATAAGGCTGCTGAAAGATGCATTAAAAATACAGTTAAGATTGCTAAAGTGACTATGTCAGTCTCTTCAGACACTACTGCGGAGGCATTGTAAAACAAAGACCACGTATGGGAGAAGAAAGTGAAGAGAAAGCAGGAGAAAATCATGACTTCAAAAATGTATTTTTCTTCAAATGTACCATTTTAAATTTTACTCTTTTTAAATGATTTTTTTTTTAAATTAAGTAGTAGCCCTTTCCCCAGGTTCTATAAACAAGGACTCCGATTTTGTTTTTAGAAATAGATTTCTCAATTGGCAAAATGTAAATTGACTAGTAATTGCTTAACCCTATTATGTACAAAAACATCTCATTAATCAATGAGAGAGGTCTATACGCTAAGGGAAACGTATTAGATGTTGAGTTGAAACATGCACAATACTATAATCAGATCCAACGCTAATTTTATAATTGCATTTAATTTCGGTATGAAATACATTAATGGTAAGTACGTTTTCATACCATCCTCCCCTCCAAATGCAGCAGTACTGGACTGTAAACATTTTGTATTATGTCTTGTGAAATGTACAACGTTTACTGTAGGTTACTGATATTCGTTTACTCGAAGTGATTAAGTAGATTTATGTAGATGTAATGTAAAGTATGTGATGATGTAACCTTTTCACCCTATCATGAAAATACTTCCTGTACTTTGAAGAATTTCTGTGAGGTATACTGAAAATTTTATGTTCTTAGTGTTTTTAGTGAACTTAAAGGGAAAGGCTTTACATTGGTTCTCTTCACATTTGAAATCTCTATGAAGCCTGAAATTCCTATACATGGGAATAGCAACAACAACAACAAACTATAACAACTTTTTCTTTGCAGAAGAAAATTACATTGCTCAAACTGTAAAAAGTAATTTTTAACAGATCATTGGCTTTTTGTTGGAAACAGTTTATGATGTAAGAGGCAAGATATCAGGCATTGGCTTATTTAACTGGAAATGATTTCATCTGGCCAGTTGCTAGCAGAGGATCTCCAAAGACAACATGTGACCAGTGTACAAAGTTATCACTGTGATATATACTTGAAATGTGTTGCATTCCTAAGTCCCTGGTTTCAATGCATTTTGAAAGCTGAGATGCCAAACACTAATTTTTGGTCACAAATGGATAAAATGTTGCTATCGTACTTCTTAAAATATGTGGATATGTAATTACTATCTATGTATTTGTGTAAATTGTGTGTGAATTCTAAATAACTGTAGGTTACATTAATATTGTTAAGATAAGAAATTGTGACCAAGTGTTTTCTTACATTTGTTGTTGCATTCTTTGCACATGAATTCTGTTTTTAAAAGTGAGTTCTTCCAGCCAAATCCATAACAAAAATTCAGCATCGTATTGAAAAAAATCCAATCTGATACCTAAAGAAAAATAATATTCTGGTATTAACAAAATAGTCTTGCTAAGACAAAAGTGCTATTACACTTTAAGACTGATTGGCTTGTTGTTTAGTCAGAATAACTATAAAAATGATTGAAAAAGCAGACTATCACTATGAACAAATATAGAAAGCCTAAAATAGACATTTGCAAGTGTCAGAATTAAGCCACAACAGCAGCAAAATGAGGAGAAGCCTGTTTGAAAACCTCCAAATCTTCATAATCTCTGCCAGAATTAAAAATGCAGAGATAGAAATTTAAATGCCAAACCTTAAAAAACAAAACAAAACATGCAAGCCTTAAATTCCTGATCACAATCAAGTAGGATTCTTCAGATCACCGTGATCTAGCCAAGATGACTTATGCTTGGAAGCAGATCTTCATGCTGTGACTCCTCTTATTGACCAGGTTATATATGTAGAGGAAGATGCTACATGGACAGTTTCCCTTTCTGGAGTCTTTATTGGTGGTTTGGAACTATCCATAGCAGGGGTCTCCAACCTTGGCAAATTCTGGGAGTTGAAGTCCACAAGTCTTAAAGTTGCCAAGGTTGGAGACCCCTGATCCATAGCATCAGAAATCTGGAGGCTGAGTTTATATGGCAGGACACTAAACCCATTGTTATCCACTGTCAACCTAGTAGGTGTATAAATTCAGATCCTTATATGCAACAGGGCTTACAACTACCATATGAAAAGATGATTGGTCAACAGTAGATAAACTGAAACCTAAAATATTAGAAACGGGGAATAAATAAACAAATTTAATTTCATTGATGAGCAAAATAAAGTGCTAAGTTCAAAGGTAGCGCTTAACCAGTGATACCCAGGTTCCAGAATACCAGTACAGTAGGACCTATTTTCTTATGCTGTTTGCATGGAAGATTTTTATTCCAGGAATGTAGTAAAGGAATGGGTTCAATTTCATCTCTATCTATACTCCTGACATGGTTGGCATCTCTGTTTGATCTTCTTCCATTTCTCTTCCTCCTTCCTTCCTTCCTTCCTTCCTTCCTTCCTTCCTTCCTTCCTTCCTTCCTTCCTTCCTTCCTTCTTACATACATACATACATACATACATACATACATACATACATACATACATACTGTACATACATCTCCAATAAAATTCTTGATGTGGCTGTTGTAATAGATTAAATCCTTAGGAAGGTGACCCAGAAGAACATGGGCCCTTCTCATGAGAAAGAAAACAACAGCCTACTCTATTCATGTTCATTGTCAGAAATTTCTGCTTTTTAAAGAGCAAGATCAGTTAAAAGAAATGTCTTCTCCCCCCCATCTGAAAAGTATAGTCACATATAGGCTGGATACATACTTTATGCTAAGAAGAAGCCATAATGTGGCTTGTTTTATTATAGTATATGAACCCAACAATTCTGGCTTTCAAATCAGGATTCATGGCTTTGCATGTTATATGAATCTAGTCAATTAAACAAATTCATACTTCATGGTATGAAGATGAACCTAGTTGCAAACTAGGATTTTTGATAGCTTTGAATAGTAAGGCTTCTGTTTTATTCAAGAAAAGATCAGAAAATGGAAGAAGCATACATTCCTTGATGTTTCCTTGGGCTGCTCCTGTTTTCATGACAAAGGGGACCTAGCTAATGAAAGAGGCTATGATTACATTGATAGTGCCTTATTTTTTTAGATCACACTAGTTCTATGGCAGAATGAAAGAATCATGAAAATTAACATTAAACATAGCTTTGTTACCTCCACATAGTAATTAATGTAGGTAGTAGCAGTATATAAACTGGTTACAGTGACAGGAATTCATAGAGTTGTAATCCAATGTACCCTGAGGGAAGAGATAAGAAGAAAGCTAATATGTTGTATTTACAATATTAGTAAATTGTACTTGAATAGAGAAGAATCCAAGACTGGTACATTAAGCATTGGTTAATTCAATCTTATTAATTAGCTGGGTCACTATAAGGTAAATAAGAATTCCATTCTGATGAGCAACCAGCAAAAAAGTCCCAAACAGGAACAGAAAAGATATCTAAACAATCAATATAATTTTGGTTTATTGGTTAATATCACATTGCTGTTGGGCTGAGGATAAAACAAAAGTCACTGTTTGAATTTGAGAGACGCAGGAGGGTAATTAAAAGGGACTAAGCTGATGCTTGGCAATACATACATGGAATTTAGCACACAATAAATATGTCCCATATCTTCACATCTTAGGAAGGAGCAAAAGGGTGGCAGCTTTCATATTTTACCCTGTAATCAGAGCTCTCCATAAATTAAACTGGAAGTATTGCAGATGAATTTCTTCGAAATATCCACTGGAAATTCTTACACACACACACACACACACACACACACAGAGTGTGTGTGTGTGTTTGTGTGTCTGGTAATAGCTCTTTGGTAAAGCAATGCTCATTGTTCAAGAATTCAAGTCCCCATAATAGACCATTAGTATGAGTCTGAACATACACTAAATGGAGAGGGGAACAAATTTTGTTACCTGTATGCGCTATAGCCATTGCTGACTGGGTAGAAACTGATGTAATTTGAAGTGCATATTTTCTAATCAATAGGAACAGTTTTCAATCTGAACATTTAGGAGCAAAAAATACCCAAAGTATAAAATATAAAAGTATTTCAAGAGCCATTTTTAAACTTAATTCTTGTGGCTTTAATGCAAAGTTGTGTGGATTTCTGTTTTATGTACTCAAGTTGCTATTTTTGTGATTAAAATAAACTTTGGGACAATGGGGCTGTCATGGCACTTACCATGGTGCTTATTGATAAAGAAACAACTTCCTGTGAAATACTATGTCCTCATCAATATATTCCATTTAAGTAAATAAGTATTTTTCCTTTAAAAAGCTCTTGTTAAACGATGTACATTACAATAACACCATTTTGCAACTGAGCTGGCTATGAAGTCCCTACAAAATGAATGCTAAACATATTTGTTGCTACTTTACTTAGATTAGCTGCTTTTAAACCATGCTTTAGGGCAGCTATTCTCAAAACGCTTGGGAAGGGAAATATCATTCTGCACGGGGGAACTTCAGGTTCTTATTATTCTTCTCCATAGCTAGTCATTCTGAGGAATGCTAGATTTCACATGACTCTAAATTAGGGATTTAAACAGTAGTGGGGCCAAGTGTCCTCACCTTTTTCTTCATTTCTTTCTCTCTGACTTGGGGGTGAGGAAAAATGCAAACATTGTCCATTTGCCCCAGACCAGAGCTTCATATGCTTCAGTACATACGTTAACAGAGCTTTGCAAATAAGGTCCTTGATTCCAAGACTGGATATTGTTCTCCATGTGTATTTGTTAGTTGTATACATCCTGAAGAACCCATACTCCTGTTGAGGAATCTATAGAGTAGGATGTGTGTGTGTATGTGTATGCATGCACGCAAGACAGTTTTCACACCTAAGGCAATATACTGTGAATGAAGAGGTTCATTGATTGCATTTTATACATTTCTTATCTACTTTTCAAGGTTGTGGCCTTTCCTGCAGTTTCTGTTGCACAAGGGCCATTAAGTTCTTATTCCTGTACAGGGACCACAAGAGCCCTAGATAGCAGTAACGGAGAGTTCCACTCTCTTCCTCAAATGTACCTAAAGGTAGGCAGGTGAGGCTCAGGGCAGCTGAATAAAGCTGCACTTCTAGCATGTAGTTTGGGTAGCATTAGGCAATGAATGGCCAACTGTTCTCAGTATGGCAATGGACTGATCACACTGTTGATCATTCAGCCACCTGGTGCTAGGCAAGCCCTTACTGTGTCGTTCCTTATGGGGTGCCTCAAATGGCATGCCCCTTCCAATCCATCTTAGTCACTAATTGCTTTCTATACATTTCGCCAGGCATCCCTGCCTAAACGGAGTATTTCCATTCCCAGAGGCGCCGTATGTCACCTCGACAGAGGCTGGAAAACAGGGGGTGGGTTGCAGTATCCTTTGATAACCTGCTTGTGATCCTCCAAGATAAGCCATTTAGCCAGCCATTGTCAGAAAAACAAAGCATTTAGACCAGATAGGCTCTAGTAGTCTAATCCACCCAATCAATTCTCCTGCTTTAATGCAGCATGGGGAAGCGGAAGCTTGTTTTAAGAAGGTCTGCTAGGAGAAGAACCGTTCCTTTGGAAAATGTTCTCCCCAAATGCTCACATTCCCTGCTAATGGCCTAGCAGCTTAACCCTCATTTCTTCATAGTTGCCCGCCCGCTCTCACAAATCGAGTGGTTTCACAACTAAAAATTATGTGTATTAACTTTAAATGTTGTGTATATCTGTACCAGAAACCATCAGTGTTATTATGTAGAAATTAGATTGTCCCTCATCTTAATGTACATTTGTATATTAACTTATTCGATGCTGTGCAATCACTCTGAATTTCTTTTTCTTGCACTGATGAAAATGCCTCTTGTATAATAAATAAACTTCTTCCTGTGGTGAATGTATGTAAATAAAATTAAATAAAAACATTACAAATGTCAGTTATACAAGCAGTGGCCTGAAAAAGGGATATCTGTCACAGCTGAATGGAGAAATAAAGTTGCTATGACATCTGAAAGGTTCCAGGGATGCAATGTCAGAGAAAGTTTTTCCTTGTAATAGCTAAGTTGGTTTTCTGTAGCTTTTTATTTTCATTGTTTCCAAGTGAAGAGCCTAAAACTCACAATGTCTGTAAATCCAACATTATAACCTTCGTAAAGTACACTGTGTTGTTAGATGTTTGTTTGAGCTGGTAGCACCCCTTGCAACTGCTGCGATACGTTTCTGTTGGCGATTTGTATATTACTTTGTACATGAGTACTGGTAAGATTGTCATGAAAAGTAGCTTCTGCCATTAAACTACCTATAGCGGAATAGTATATAATGTTACAAATGTGTTACTACCATGTCATATTTTATTTCTCCAATGTAATTAAACTTATTTATTTGAAATCAACTACCTGTTTATTTGAATGTGAAATGATTTTGAGTACATTTTCTCGCTTTGTACTGGGTTAACCATGAGGAAATTTCAAGATTCTGAAAGAAATTTTTTTATTGTAACAACAAACAAGACTTTTGTCATGTAGAAAGCTGCCCCCCTTTTTCTCTTTGCTTTAGGCATGCAGGTAACCCTTGTTCAGCAACAGAAGTTATCACAGTGCTGAATGATGGAACTTACATCCGTTCCTCATAGTTGCGGCTGTTACAACATCCCCACAGTCATACGATTGAAATTTGGTGTCCGGCAACCATCTCGCAGTTACAACCCTGCAGCTTCCTGTGTCATGTGATCACCATTTGTGACTTTCACTGCCAGCTTCCGACAAGTAAAATCAGTGGGGAAGCTGGCAGGAAGTTGCAAACAGATCGTGTGACTATGGGATTCTGCAACCACAAAGGATTTGCCTAACAATGGCATTGTTGCAACTGCCATCGTAAATTGCTGCGGTCATGTGAAATTATGCTTTATGACCACATCATTTAGCACAACATTCCCAAGGTTGGAGATTGTCCAAACTAAAAGTGTGACTGGATCTCTGTGTCCTCTTTTCCTGATTGTGCACTAAAGACTCATATTTATCCTAAGTGTGCAAAGTTCCCTAATTGAAAGTCCAGCTGTCTATTGTCCATTCATCTAGTCTAAACCATGCCCATCATATTCCCCATTCAGAGCAAAAGCCAACTAATAATTTTGTTTTCTGCAATGTAATTATTGCTTATCATAGTTCCCAATCCAGTTACTAACCAGCTTGATACTGCTTTCCTGTCTGTGCAATTGTTTAATTATGTAATATTTTGGACAATACATCTCTGTTTTGCATTGCTGCAGATCAGGGGTGGGTTCCAACTTACCTCGCTGCCGGTTCGCTCCCTCCCGCGCCGCGTGAACACGCCTTGCAGTAACAAAAAATCCGGGGGAGGGGGAAACAAAGCCAAAAAAAAGATGGCAACCACATACACAGTGCCGGAAGTCGGCTTCTGCACATACTCAGAAAGAAATTTTTTTTAAAAAAAAATTCAAAAATTTTTTTTAAAAAAAGATGGCGGCCCCCACGGACCGGCACCGACCGATCCAGTTTGGTGATGTCATCGTGACATCACCAGCGGGCCGCTACCAGTTCGGGAGAACCAGTCCGAACCAGAAGGAACCCACCCCTGCTGCAGATACAAAGTAACTGTTGGGAAATACATTACTTCTACAGTTGCAAGAATTTTCCCATGGATATTAGATATATTTTTATGAACGCATGAAAAGACTCCATTTTGATCATCATCCTGATGATTCATTAATCTAAGTAGGACTTGCTTCTGGAAAGTGGAAAAAACAGAGGTAAGGTCATTCCAGCACGAGGTACATGACTCCCCCCTCCCCTCAGAGCAATGTCTCATTAGAAGAAAGCAACATGTACCAAAATAAAACAAATGTCCTTTTTTTTTACACCAGAATATCATAGCATGCTGAAGTCTGTCTGTGTGAAGTTTCCCTGCTTATCTGCCATCCAACTTCATTGGCTGATCCTAAGAAAGGAAGAAAAACCTATGCCTATTCATTTCCCTTGTATTATGCATAATTTATACCCATATATTTATTTTACTTGCTTTTTATCTATATTTAAAACACCCCAAATCATAATAGAATCACTCCAGCTTCTTCATAATTTTGGCTATTTCTTCCTACATGTTTTCAGTTTTACAGTTATCTTCTTTAGCTTATTGTGACTAAAACAGAATTCAAATGTAACCATACCATTGATTTTTCTAAAAGCTGAACAATATTGGCTGTTTTCTTTCCAATTTTTTTCCTAACCATCCCCAGCCATGAAATTTGCCTTTTTCACAAGAAGCTTCAACAGAACTGAAAGAATATTTATCAGCAGCAAAAATTACTTTGACTTTTTTGTATGTACCTGCTCAGACTCCATCAATGTAACTGTAACTATATTTTGACCAAATGTGCACTATACTTACCGTAATCTTATTTACCATTCACTGGCTGTTCTTCATTTTACTCAAAATCTTTTACAACTCAAAATTATTAAATTATACTATAATAATTTATACACAAGTTCAGACTCAAAATTTGACTAGGCATTGCCATTGATAGGACTGAGGTACTCCAACTGATGTCATTCCAGCAGCTGTTAAAAGCAATTTATACCTACTGCCAAGTATTAGTAGTCCTGTAATCCTAGGAAGGGGCCCTTACAAGGTGCTACCAGCCGGTCATTTGGACCAAGGATTTTTAAACAGGTGTTACTCCTCCTCACTCACCCTTTGTCTTGGCTTGGGACAGCCTGGCTTCCCAAACATTGGGCCCAGGATGGCGGGTTTATGAAATACGTGAGCATCGCCCCTGAAGATCCCTTGGATCAACCTAAATGGAAACAGCTCTGCCGACAAGCGGACCCTGCCATAGTGCAGGAATAATGCTAGGAAGAAGAATTTATACACAAGTTAAAATCAACAGTCCTAATCCAAATCCTTGCTGTAGCTCTTTTTTTTTTCTTCATTTCCCTGTAATAGACAATCATTTATTCATTTCTTTGTGTTCTTTAATCTGTTACTGAAAAGAGCCTCTTCAATTATATATCCTATAATTAGTATGTTTACCAAAGAATTTTGGTGATTGTCAAAGACCTTTTTAAAGCCATTTTTTAGTTTTCTGAATTCTACCCGTATCAGTTTTGAAGAAAGATGTTATAATGGCCACTTGTCTGCTTTCTGGTATAGAGGCTGACCTAATGTTTTGATTTGAAGATCAGTAATTTCTTATTCATATTATTTAAAAGCTTGTGGATGGATCTGAGTCTGTTGATCTGTTCTCTTATAAATTAGCTTGATTATCAACTTATCCAAGGTTTTCTGGAAACACTTTAGTGTAAGCAGTCTTTTGAGGGAATCTTCCAAAGACCCATGGCAAAATATGTTTTTACAATGTGTTTCCTAAAAGCAGCTATTATTGGGGATATGTTGTAGGTATGTCATAAGCAAGACAATTGAGTATGCTAAGATGATGTTCATTATAAATATTGAACTGACAGAATATCTCCTTTTAATAATCTTATAAGATCCCATTGTTGGGCTGCTACATATTAAAGGGAAAAGAGAAAGAAACAGATCTGGAAAAAAATTGTTTCCCTTCTATGTCCTTTTGTTATTGTCTTAATAGATATCATTCCTACCATTCTTCCTCATCTAATCTGATGATATAAAGAGGAAGTTCATATAGCTCTCTGATCTTTTTAAAAATAATTTCTATTACAAAAAATAATGCAGAATAAAAACTAAACAAGAACTAATATTTAGAATGAAGAAAGAAGAAAAGAGCAAAGACAAAGAGCAAAATAAAGGAAAAAAAGAATAATAGAGAAGTGACTTCTGGTTTATTTTACAGCAATTATAATTATAAATTAAAATAACCTCTTACTTTTAGGTTACAGCTTTGTCTACATTTTCTGTATAATATATTATTTTAGTCTAATCCTCAGAACCATATATCATAATATCATTTTTCTGTTTCCTGTAAAAAAATCAATAAGATGTTTCCAATCATCTTTAAATTTAAACAATGTTCTAGCCTTCAGTATTTCTAATTAAAGCTGTCAATTTGAGCATCTCAACGAAGTCCTTAATCTTCGCTATCCATGCCTCTAATCTGGATAAAGTCAAATCTTTCCACCTTTGTGCATATAATAGTTTTACTGCAACTGTTCATACAAAATAACAAAATTCCATAATTTTTTTCCAGCTACTTATCCAAATATCTCTATGATCCTGACATAATTCCACCAATTAATGAGATTATATTAATTAGTAATTAATTGTATTGATCAGTTAAAGTTTCAATCACTATTTTTGAATAAAAAGAACAAAAGAGAGCATTTGTTTATAATAACTATAGATTATTAATACAGTTGTAGTGGGTTACAACATAGAGAAAGCTTAGTGAAATATTTTTTAGTGGTTTGTATATAGAGAGAATGAAACAGACAGACAGGCAAACTTTTTGGCCGAAGTCTGAATGATAATCCTGATAATTCTAGTAATTTCCAGTTAATGTACAGATATCCAATCTTTATAGTGCTGGAGGTGGATGCCAGACAGTCTGGGAAGTGCTGCAGAGTTGATAGGGCCATGTCGTCTACATAGGCAAGGATGGAATTTTCAGATGTTTTCCCTGGATTATGAGGGAGGAGAAATATTTAGAATTATTGTTATTGTTATTATTTCATTGAGAAACTGCATTGGGTCCTTCCTTCCTTCCTTCCTTCCTTCCTTCCTTCCTTCCTTCCTTCCTTCCTTCCTTCCTTCCTTCCTTCCTTCCTTCCTTCCTTCCTTTCTTTCTTTCTTTCTTTTTAATAGTGCTGTAAAAAGGACACCTACAAACTTCTGATCCTAGGCCAGGGATATCAAACTCAAGGCCCACGGGCTGGATCCGGCCCGCGCGGTGCTTAAATCTGGAAACAGTGAAGGACCCTCTGCCAGAAAAAAATGGGAGCTGCCCGAGCTCTGTTTTCCCTGGCAGAGGGCTGCAGGAGGCCGTCGCGGCTGAAAATGGGGCCCGGTCCCCTGAGCTCTGTTTTTGCTGGCAGAGGGCTGCAGGAGGCCATTGTGCCCGAAAATGGGGCCCAGGGGGCCTCGCGCAGCCCCCCCACTCATTTTCACTGGCAGAGGGCTGCAGGAGGCCATCGCGGTCATTAACGGGGCCATCACCCCCAAGCTCCAGTTTCGCTGTCAGAGAGCTAGCAAAACAAACTAAAAGCAAAACAAAACAAAAGGAGAAATGTTTCCCCTTTGGCAGGTGTTCCCCGACACGAGTTGAGCTGGCCACGCCACCGGCCATGCCCCCATGCCCCCCCCGAGGTCAAACACAGCCCTGATGCGGCCCTCAATGAAATCGAGTTTGACAGCCCTGTCCTAGGCCAAGATTGTCCATTCCCAAATTAAAGCAATGCCAGGCAACCAGAGATGAACATGACGTGAGCGGTTGGGAAAACTGCTACCAATGGAGATAGGCTAAATCGAGCTTGACTGATTAATAGTCTGATTTGGTGTATGTCATCCTCCTATGTCTCAGATTAGATACAACATGGGAGATACATAGATAATCTCCTGATATTTATAAATGAAAAGCAAAATGTGGCCTTAAGCAGAAGAGTGAAGTCAGGCACTCTCTCTCCCCGTAACATTTTGCTTTTTCAGAATTGTTCTCACAAAAGCATTGCAGTATGCTGTTTTTCAGCCTACAGGATGGGGATCCCTTTTTTTCTTCAAGGGGGGGGAGTTTAAGCAGGCCAGCCTTTTGCCCTCTAAGTCAGAAATCCACTTGTGACAGCCTAATTTAGCCTTCGAGCTTCAATTCTAATCCAATACTTCTTCTCCATATTACACCTCCTGAATCACAGGAAAATGTTTAATCAGAAAAGGTCATCATGTAATTTGCCAGGTGGTAATCTCATGAACTGCATCTGTGCACAGATCTGATCTTAAGGCATTGAAACTGGGTCTTGCATTGGTCTGAATTAATGTAGTTTTCTGAAAATACTATATTGGTTTTAAAGCAAAGTTTTAAAATTCTCTGGTCAGTCATATGAAGAAAGTTACTTAACCAACTTGCAGCATCAAGTCTTACAAGTGACAGACAACGTGCCATGACAGATGTAGGAAATGTCACAAATAAAAAGATTATGCAAGACGATAGAGAGCCAAAGAATTTCTCTGACATATGCACTTACACATAATTCTGTACTGAGAGTGCTTTGTAGCTCATATACAGGCAAATATACAAACCCTTTTGGGAAAAGATGATTTTAAAATTAAAAATACAGCTCTCCCTTTTCTAATATAGTGGATGCAAATGTAGCTGTATTGCAGATGGTTTCTAGGATAGCATTCTACCATAGACTAGGTCCTAGGTCTAGGACAGTGATGGCGAACCTTTTTTTGCTCGGGTGCCAAAAGGGCGTGCGCAGGCACGATAGCACACTCGCGCATGCCCACACCCATAATGCAATGCTCTCCCCCGTGCATGCACGCACAATCCCCCCGCACAGCCCCCCTGCGCATGTGCGCAGACCTCACTGAAGCCTCCAGACTTCCGGTAGGTCCGTTGTGCCATTTTTCACCATCCACAGGCTCCGGAGGCTTTCCTGAAGCTTGGGGAGGGCGAAAATGGCCTCCCCCACCCTTCGGAAGGCCGAAAATCAGCTGGCCAGCACGCACATGTGCCCTGGAGCTGACATAGGGCAACGCCTCGCGTGCCCTCAGATATGGCTCCGCGCGCCACCTGTGGCACGCGTGCCATAGGTTCACCATCACGGGTCTAGGATGTGATAAGATATCCAGAACTGATACCACGTGGGCCATAGGAAAGTGGTAGGGCATCCGGAAGATGCCAAATTTAATAACTGGTATCTTCAGTGCACCTGGTCACAAGAGATGGGAAGCTTGAAGCAGACATGGGCAACCCTTCTAGCTAGAACTCCAGAAAATTGCAAGTAGACCAGCAGCTCCCAATCTTTTGGACACCAGGGACCAGTTCCGTGGAGAGAGGTTTTTACATGGACTGGAGGGAGGTGGTTTCATATGCTGCCTGCATCCCATGGATGGGGCTTTGCTTGTTTGCGAAGCCCATTTTCTGGCTTGCCACAGCCCAGTGCCGGTCCACAGACTGGGGGTTGGGGACCCCTGAAGTAGACTACATAGTATGATACTAGAGGGGCAACTGATCTGGTAGAAAGTCGCTTCATATGTACATACTGCTCTCTGTACATTATTTTCAAATGTTTATAAAGATAGAAGGCAGAGTGAATTAGCTTAATACCAAATTCTGAAAACCCAATACCTTCTTATAAGAAAGTAAAAGAAAATAAGACATAATGCATCAAGAGACAGTGAATAAAGCTAACAAAGACATCTTGTATTCTTGCATGTTAGGTCAATAAAGAAAGTTAAAACTGGGACCATAGAAACAAGAGTTTATCTTTTCAGTTAAAAAGAAAGCAAGGCAGGTGTTAATGAATCTGTACTATCACTGAAATTGTGCTTCTAAATCCGTAAAACAAATATATTTGCAAATGAAATGCTGAGAGAAAAATAAACACCCTTTCAAATATGAAACTATCAGCAGTGATTAAAACAAATCCTGTGTAACCATGTTTAGTCATCTATTCTACAGCACAGTAATTTTCACATTAAACTCAATTAATTTCTGAAAATCTAAAGGTAGAGATAAGCTTTTGCTCTCTGCCTAAATCTAAAGGCCAAATTCCCTCCAATGTGATAAATTTAACTGCAGGTTAATCTTCTATATATATAAAAGCCAAATACCACTCACTCATCACGAAATCTCCAGAACTGTAAAGCCTACAAACTTGAAACTTGTCACATATGTTCCTCTTGGCTTCTAGGTGCTTGCTAAGAAAGGATTTTTCAAAATGACCATCAGATCATTAGTATTTCTTATACAGTATTATATTAATTAACACACTCTGATGCTAAGGAGTTAGACGTTCTACTCCCCCTCCCCACCTGAAAAGGACTCTGTTCCAACTGCCAGTTGCCTTATATTAACACGCTCTGATGCTACCCCTTCGCTAAACTGGGCGTGGACGTGGCCAGCGCGTGACCACTGTATCAAGCCCGATCGTAACTACTCATTAAAAGGGGGAGGGGGGGATAGGAGAGGAGAGGCTTCTGAGAGGCAAGCCTGAGGGAGAGAAGGGGATAGGAGAGGAACAATGGGGCCAGCCTGAGGGAGAGGAGAGGAGAGGCCGATCGTAACTACGCATTAATATTCAAGCTTTAACTGTCAATTTATCAAGCCCGATCACATAGTTTCGTAGCGAAGCATGGGTATCCAGCTACTAGTTACATATAAGGTTCTCGGTAGGAAGATGTATAAATAGGTATTTGTTTATTATTTTTGTACTTTATCAGCTTTATATCCTGCCTTTTCTTCAGGAACTCAAGGCATTCTTTTTATTCCTGACAATAAAAACTCTTGGAGATAGGTTGGGTTGAGAGAGAGTGAGAGACTGGCTCAAAGTCACCTACTGTAATTAGCTTCCATGATTGATGGCAGACTTGCACTTGGGTTTTCCCATGTCAGTCCAAACCACTGAGCTATATTGTGTTTGTGTGGTATTAACTCTCTCCCACCTACGTTTCCTCTCTTGTCTCTTGTCTCTAGTTAACTACAAAGGTAACTTTCCATCAGTTTGGTTACTGTATAAGGAGTAATCCCATTTGGAACAGGGAATGTCTTGTAGGGAGAAAAAACACCAGATTAACGGAAGAGACTGCTGAATTTTTGTCCAGGTCCCCTTTTGCAACCTTTAAATTATAGCTCACTTCATTGCTTTCCAATATGATAAATGCATGTTTAAAGTACAAGCTGCCAATATCACGTCTTGGTAAGCCCTAAGACTTATTACTATGGAGAAGATGCTAGTTTACCATGAAGGCCCACCGCAATAAAATTTGCATCTTATTTGTTGATCATTTGGGCTCAGTTTGCTTGCATCATTTTTATTACTGATC